>OX246740.1:24949393-25001893 GCA_945910005.1 Isoperla grammatica
GAATACTAACGTAGTTTGGTGAAACCAGGCCAGGTTGTATCGTATTCCTCTCCCTGCCACAACCCTGCTCGTACCCTCCAAGAGTGGGACGCGTTTCATTTTCGTTCTTTCATTTCATTTCGTTTATTATTCATTCATACATTGAATGAAGTCATTAATAATGACGTATACTCAACAAGTAGGCTAAATCATGACGTCTGGGGCTGATTGGAGGAAAAGGAAAAGTAGGATTTAAGAGCGAAGGGTAGTCTCTACGTCAAAAACTGCAGAACATTTTCATTATTTAATTATATAAAGGCTGGTCCACACAGATTTTTAAGACACGATTTAAGGTTTAACGCGTAGTCGTAAAGTTGGATCATAGGAAACACGTACTGGCGTTCACACAAACTTTTAGTTTTAAGACGTTGTTTTCATTGTTGTTTTTAAAACAACGTCTTAAAACCTTATGCATTAAGGCTGGTCCACACAGATTTTTTAAGCATAAGATTTAAGGTTTTAATACGTTGTTTTAAAAACAGCAATGAAAACAATGTCTTAAAACTAAAAACTTTGTGTAAACGCCACTACGTGTTTCCTATGATCCAACTTTATGACTATGCGTTAAACCTTAAATCTTATGCTTAAAAAATCTGTGTGGACCAGCCTTTACAAGATTGCAACAAGAAATCGAAAATCTTAATCAACAGCGCACTATATGTTTTGGTAAGCCCTACATACTGAATAAAATATTATGACCATTAGTGTAGTTATTTCGATATTTATTCGAATAGTAATTAAATTAATCATACATAAAAAAATATACTGATTATAATGTAAAACACAATTTAGAGCATTCAGTATATAGGGCTTACTAAACCACAGTGCGCTGTTGATTCAGATTTTCGATTTCGAAGTCCATTCTTGAGATATAATTAAAAATAAAAATTTTGTGTGGTTGTTGATATAGGTATCCTTCCCTGTTAACGGGGAGGAAAAGGGAAATTGGAAGACTTGGATAAAATTGAATTTTATCTGACTTCTCTACCTCGAGTCCTCGACCTGTTCGATCGACTACGGTGGCCCTACCAGAAGCATAGGCTTCCGTCGGTATAGCTCTCGGGATCACCAAAGCACGCAAATCTGCCCACCACGAGACGGTATAGGGAAGGTTGGGACACTCATGATGTGTTAGCCAGGCTTCTCCTTCCTTGGCAACCACCCTCTGCACGTCTCGTCACTTCTATCTGACCTCGTGCCCTGAGCTAGGCCAGGCTTCTCCTTCCTTGGCAACCACCCTCTGCACGTCTCGTCACTTCTATCTGACCTCGTGCCCTGAGCTAGGCCAGGCTTCTCCTTCCTTGGCAACCACCCTCTGCACGTCTCGTCACTTCTATCTGACCTCGTGCCCTGAGCTAGGCCAGGCTTCTCCTTCCTTGGCAACCACCCTCTGCACGTCTCGTCACTTCTATCTGACCTCGTGCCCTGAGCTAGGCCAGGCTTCTCCTTCCTTGGCAACCACCCTCTGCACGTCTCGTCACTTCCATCTGACCTCGTGCCCTGAGCTAGGCCAGGCTTCTCCTTCCTTGGCAACCACCCTCTGCACGTCTCGTCACTTCTATCTGACCTCGTGCCCTGAGCTAGGCCAGGCTTCTCCTTCCTTGGCAACCACCCTCTGAACGTCTCGTCACTTCCATCTGACCTCGTGCCCTGAGCTAGGCCAGGCTTCTCCTTCCTTGGCAACCACCCTCTGCACGTCTCGTCACTTCTATCTGACCTCGTGCCCTGAGCTAGGCCAGGATAAAATCGATGCTTGATTCCATATTCATTAACGCTCGATTCATTAGATTAGAGGCTGTGTGATGTGGGATGTAGCAGGCGGTGGCTGCTTAATTGCGTCACTGAACTCTGCCGGGAGATGAGACCGCTCGACATTTCATTTGCCCGATCTAATGATGAATGTGCAGGATTTTATGATGCAAGCTATTACTTTTGAGAAAAATTATGAGTAATTAATGGAAATAAGTAGGCAAAACATACAAAACTTAAAAGTTCTAATTGACCACAAAATGTATTTCATTTTTAAATTGTTTGTTAGTAACTGTGTTTTTAATTTAACCACTTATCTTCTGCCAGCATTGTCTACTTGTTTAACTATTGCGACGAAAATATTCTACTTGAATTCGTGTTTAAGTAGTTGTTACTCATAGCTCAATACACTTATATGAAAATATCTCTACAGAGGTAGTTTCAGGGATTGGTTTAAGGCTGGTCCACACAGATTTTTAAGACATAATGCATAAGGTTTTAAGACGTTGTTTTAAAAACAACAATGAAAACAACGTCTTAAAACTAAAACTTTGTGTGAACGCCAGTACGTGTTTCCTATGATCCAACTTTACGACTACGCGTTAAACCTTAAATCGTGTGTCTTAAAAATCTGTGTGGACCAGCCCTAAGTAAGGACCGGTTTCATTTAAGTTTAACCTCGATATTAGAGAATTAATCTGAGGTTGCTTCCACGAATTTGCCAATCTTATTAAACTAAAATTTAATAATCGTGGATTTCATAACAATGGTTTCACTAAATGTTAATCGAAGACTTTCATGAACATGGAGATTGGTGGAAAACACAGCATTTTAAATGCAAAGTTTATTAAAAACATGGTTACGAATCCGAAATTATTAAATCAGAGATTAACGAAGTTTGACGAATTCGGACTTGACAAAAATGATGGCTACTAGAAGATACTCTGCACTTTTTAAGGAATGTTTTGAAACCATATCAACCAGTGCAAGATTGTCAAATATGCGATTAACACAGCTTGCCGTGAATTTGGACAAAATCTGATATGTTATTTTATTCTTATCGATGGTTGTAGTGCATTGCCGACAGTGCTGCTTCACCCGGATCCTACAAAGTACTGTCAAGTCTAGAACTACGTCTGCCTACCGAAATCAGGGACTAATGCCCGGTATTATGAACCTCGGATAAATATTAGTAAGCTACAAACTTGTTTTATCCATGCTATCCAGGCTTCCCATTGGTTGTTGCCATGGTGAGTCTAAGTTAGTCTAGTAGCCTTCTAAATATTTAGCCGAAGTTCGTACTATCGGGCCTTCAGAATTCACTGTGAGTTCAGGGCAAGTTCCAACTTCTCTATTTTGACCTGCTTCGCCTACTTCGCCGACTAACACAATAATCAACAACTGTCGTAATTAATTGTTGCGTTAGTCTGCTAGGGAAGATAGTCGACTAAGAACATCAAGTTGGAACACGCCCTTACTCTGGAACGGTAGCTTAGAATTTACAACTTACGTACGGACGTCAATGTTTTTGTAATAATAATTGTACCAAGTTATTATCAAAAATATTTAATTATTTTATTTTTGTTGCTTTACATTGTTTGTTTTTTTAGTTTGTATTATTCGTTTTTTATATTCTCGCGATTGCGGTCGAATGGAGAGTCCAATCAAGTTAAAATGTTACCATCCACAACCTTCGATGTGGATTGAACGCCATTAGTTTTGTGGAAAAATCGGCCAAAAAGTTACAAAGTACAAAGTTACACCAAAGTTACTCAAAAGTTTTTTTGAAACAAAATGGCGGCAAAATGTTAGATAGAAATGTTGTAGTTAATTTCCGTCCGGTTTACCTCGATGGGAGGTAACAATTGCATTTATTTTGCTGTCAATAAGTCAATTAACCATGACAAGTAGTGTCGATACAGAAGTTCTCTCTTAGGGGAAACTCGGCGTACTTTCTGTGAGTTATTTCAAAGGCTGTGTACTGGCCGATTCACATTCTTGAAAAGTGGCGGTAGATTTGAAACTTTTGACAGAGTGGGCGTGGACGTAGACGCGCTAGACCAACGCGTCACACAGAGAGTTTTCTCAGTGTATGAAAATGGAGGTCAATTTAAAAACCCATGCCATATATGTTCGTATGCTCAACACCAAATATTTTAAGTCAACATATATGTTATAAAAACTTTAGAATGATGTGCGCATTGTGATTGGTCAATTTTATAAGTTGACCTTGAAACTTGGTTATTTATTTGAAGTTTCCGAACTTGGCGACTAAGTTTACGGCAAGTCGATATGAATCCAATCCAGACTTCCATGTGACAAACTTCATGTTCTAAGTTTAAGTTGGCGTCTAGTGGATTCTGAATGTGGCGTAATTAACGTATTTGTGCGATGAGTATTGAATGGCGCTCTAGTCAGCTGAAGTGGGAGTAACTTTGCTTTGTGGGTCACAGAGTGTTCGAGCTGGCAACCATGTCACTTATCTGATCTGCAATAACACGTTGCAGGGGATGTATTCCTCTGATATGTTGCAGACTGTTGAAGGAACTTGCTTTACCCAAAGACATGCTAACATAACTAGATAGATACCCAAAAAATGTAGTTACTAAGAGCTTGTTACTACTTTAATGTACTACTGTATTACTACTTTAATTAATACTACTTTAATTAACATTTTCAGTTGTAATTGTAGAAATCAGCACTGTAAACTGCAAAGACGAAGACTACATTTACGAATAGGTGAACGAACGCCAGACATTTGTTGATTTCCTTTGAAACAGCGTGCATGAAACGGGCAGTAAATAAGAGTTTGAGGTTGGTGTCAAACTAGTTAAGTTGGGTCTAGTATATTTGAAGTACGCTTCTTCCACATTTTTTTACTGGTTGACCAGATCCAGCATGATGGCATAATAGCCAAATGTGGGCATTTGAGAAGATACCCCAGAGAATATTCTGCCTGAACGCCATTAACCTGTGATTATGTCTGCCCTGCTCCAATGTTGCGTGACGTCACAACGCCCAGCAAAGTAAACACCGGCCGTGGCCACATTTTTATCAGGTCAGCGTTTATCACTGGTTTGATTCATACGAGGCCAATTAGTCATGAAGCTACGTCAGAGCTACCGATAGCCGGAGCCGCTGGTAATAAATTCAAGAAACATAGCTCTAAAGACCGAGAGAATTGCGTGCTCAACGATTTAGCAACCGTCGGTATGTGTGGAGAACGTTATAAATACTCAGCAAAGGAAAACAGCGTTTAACATTTTTTTCTGCGTGAATTTATAGCGTCGTTAGCAGAACGCAGTCGGTCGTTTTACTGCCGATGTGTTGCCTCGTTATTTCTACGATTCGTTTCAATATACTCTGGTATCGTTTATTTCAACACTTCAATCGCGCAGTGAATATTTTTGAAGGAAAAGGTTCATACACAAAGCAAAAAGATGGACAGGGCATTGTTAAACTTGCCCCTACTTGTTGTCACATGCTTACTAAATAGCTGAGACCTGCGTAGTGCCAACTTAATTTTATACTTCTCTAGTTCATTCCATTTACTTGGAGCACGTACGCGTAAATTACGGATCATTTACGATCTTGGGTTGGTTACTTAGAAACTCTTAACACAGTGGGCGTGACTTATGAGGGTTTTGCACTTTACTAAGCGGAAGACTACGAAAGTTTGAAAGAACGTCAGGAATGTTGGTTTTCGTTGAAACAGTCGGTATGGGACTAGTATAGGCTTCAATATAGTAGACTAGTATACTGGAAGGTTGTCACGTCGATTTCTACCTTCGCTAATAGAGATTTCAATATCAGTACTATTATTTTGTTTTTTCGAAATAACGATGAATGAAATTTACGATTAACTTTTATGAATGGAAATATTTTTTAAAATTTGAAATTGAAATAGTTTTGTATTTAGAAGAATTTTAGTAGAGTAGATGCCTAAAACTAGCAGTGTTCCTACATCCTAATAGTAAGACGATTTACAGTCCCCTCCAGAGTATCCAGAGGGTATTGCATCAGGGATGATAGTTCTGCATTCCACAGTTTGCTTCCCCTCAACAAAGAGATGCATTCTGTCACCAGCCATGCTCGTTGCTCGGTCCACATCAGGTCGCATCGCACGAGTCACGTGATCCTGGGGTAAAGAGTTGGGGCCCAGACAAACAGGTAATGAGAAAAATCAAGCGCAGATTCGAAAAAATCTGTCTGCACTTCATTTGGCCTGAATATCTGGGTTATTTATAGTCTAAGGTATTGATATTCATTGGTTCAATGATAGCTATATTTACCATTGTGAAGCAGACTGTATAGATATTTTATCTGCTGGAAACACTTTAGCACGGAATATGAACATATTTTGTTCTTTTTTATTTTAGTGTGTTAAAGCGTAGGGATATCTCGCCTATGTATTTCTTTGTAAACCATGCGTTTTTTTATAAAATAAGTATCAGTGTGTAAGAAAAAATAGTTACGTTGATTATCTTAAAACATCGACAGTTTGTAGTGAGAAACCTAGAGATACCTTACAGCGGGCAGATACCTTTGTGAACATACTATTGTGAACTAAGCATGAAACAAAATTTATCGTTAGGCTTTTTTAATGATCCAAACAATAGCAAACAAAAATTCGTTCCACAGCACCCTTGTGGATGTTAACGTCATAGGTGGGTGAGGCATTGGCCAACCAAATGTCGGTATTTGAAAAAGACTCCTGCTGATTGGCTCCCACCCATTCATCTATGACATCAGCATCCACTTTTTTGCTGTGGAACCACTTTAACACGTGGGCTATACTAACTCAATAAAGACCAAAGTCCCCTAACTCCAAGCTAAATATTTATTGTTGGATAACTTGATTTCTTAACTTCTGATTAGTCGTAGTCATAGCGATACCAGTAAGTGAACAGTTAAGTATTTAAATAAGACCGGGACAAACAAACTTTTATAGCTGGTTTCGTTCCTCGTGTTATATTACACACTGCGATCTAGAGTCTGGCCATGGGCTGACTGACCAACAGTAAAATATAACACATTACAAATTGGCAATAACGCATCATGTATTGTCCCTTTGACTTCGTTACAACGTACAAAGTAAAGCGACAGTGGGGAGTGTCAAAGGGGGCAGGGACGCCGGGGGCTAATCGAAATAGAAGCGCTCAGACCGTAACAGCAAATAGCTACAGTTGTTTCCTACAGGAGGTGGATTCGAAAACGTATTATTCAGAAGATTTGTAATTAGTATTGTGGCGGCTTGCCAGGCGGTGGGTCCGCAACAATCGAGGAAGAACAAATAAAATGTTTTGCTAATCAGTTTGTAACCAGGGGCTGATATAAAGACACGATAATAAATTTAGTTAAATTTGGTTCTTTATAATTTATCTTATAAAAACCATATTGGTGACCCCGACGTGATCTGATTTGAATAAGACTAATACCTTCTGATCTGTCGATAATCAATTTTTAAATGGAAGCACCTACAAACGACACAAGAGTGGACCGAGTGAGTTTGAGGCTGCCGCCGTTCTGGCCAGAGAAACCGGCGCTGTGGTTCGCCCAATTGGAAGCACAATTCGCGCTAAGTGGCATCACTCAGGACACTACCCAGTTTTACCATGTGCTAGCCCAATTGGACAGCAAATATGCGGCAGAAGTGGAGGACATAATAATCAATCCACCCGCGACAAGCAAGTACAGCACCTTAAAGTCGGAGCTGATCTCGCGGCTATCGGCTACACAGAGCTCACGCATGCGCCAATTGCTAGAACGGGAGGAGCTCGGTGACCGTACACCATCACAGTTTTTAAGACATTTACGGGCATTTAGCGAAACGGCACTTCCAGACGAGCTACTACGGACATTGTGGCTCGGCCGCCTTCCATTAAGAATGCAGGACATATTAGCCGCATCGCCGACAACTGAGCTGGGAGCCCTTGCGAAGTTAGCTGATAAGATTTGTGACAACTCTACTGGACCGCGGGTCGCCGCTGTGGCTACCGAGGCAGATGTTCGAATTCAAGAGTTGTCACAACAGTTGGAGTCCCTGACTGCCAGTGTCGCCGCGCTCAGTGATGATCGATTCCAGGGCCGTCGTCAGCGTTCAAGGTCACGCAACAGGGCCCAATCACCAGCAGGCACGACCACTGACAGAGGATTTTGTTGGTACCACGCTACTTTCGGAAACCTCGCTCGCCACTGTATACCTCCATGTAAGTACCAGGAAAACAGTCGGGGCGGTCAGTAATGGCGGCTGGCTATGGCCCCACTGCAAATCGCCTTTTTGTAACCGACAGGTTGACGCGCACAGAGTTCCTTATTGATACTGGGTCCGACCTTTGTGTTTACCCGAAAAGCAAAGTTTTCGGTCATCCCGGGAAAACCGACTACACATTGTTCGCTGCAAATGGATCCCCAATTTGCACATACGGTCCTCTGACTTTATCTCTGGATCTTGGTTTGCGCCGAGATTTCACATGGCGTTTCATTGTCGCCGACGTCGATCAGCCTATCATCGGTGTAGATTTTTTGGCGCATTACAGTCTACTCATTGACGTACGCCGACGGCAATTGGTTGACAACGTCACTACATTAACAACTCCAGGAAAACTATCTACTGGCGCGCTAGTACACGTCAAGGTAATTTCGCGCAACAACGATCTTCAGTCCCCCTTTCACGCGTTACTCGCACAGTTTCCGGAAGTCACACGCCCAAGTGGCAATCCTACAATGCCAAAACACCAAACGCAACACCACATCAATACGACGCCCGGGCCACCGGTTTCGTGCAGGCCCAGACGTCTTGCGCCAGACCGCCTAAAAATCGCGAAACGGGAGTTTGACAGTATGATGAAAACAGGCGTCGCGCGACGGTCATCTAGCAGTTGGTCCGCAGCTCTCCACCTTGTTCCCAAGAAAGGTGATCAGTGGAGGCCTTGTGGAGATTACCGCCCTTTGAACGCCAGGACTATTCCGGACCGGTATCCAGTTCCACACATCCAGGATTTCACGCAGAATCTTTCAGGCAAGTGTATCTTTTCAACCATTGACTTAGTGCGAGCGTACAATCAAATTCCTGTTGCTGCTGAAGACATTCCCAAGACGGCGATCACTACTCCCTTCGGATTATTTGAATTTCCGTTTATGAGTTTTGGCCTACGAAACGCGGCTCAGACATTTCAACGTTTTATCGATGAGGTATTACGGGACCTCGATTTTTGCTACGTCTATATCGACGACATCCTTGTCGCTTCCTCCAACCCAACACAACATGAAGAACATCTTCGCCTCCTGTTCACGCGACTTTCAGAATACGGCGTTTTGATCAACTCCTCCAAATGTGTATTCGGTGTTCCAGAAGTCAAGTTTCTAGGGTACACAGTCAGCGCCAGTGGCACCTGCCCTCTTTCGGAGAAGGTTGAGGCCATCCTCTCTTTCCCCTTACCTGCCAACGTCAAGCAGCTTCGCCAATTCCTTGGAATGATAAACTTTTACCGCCGTTTTCTTCCGTCTGCAGCTAGGATACAGGCCCCCCTTAACAACCTCCTCGCCGGTGACGAAACTTCAGCCAAAACAATCATTGTTTGGATACCGGAACTCCAGGCTGCGTTTCAAGAATGCAAAAACAGCCTCTCCCAGGCTACGCTTCTGGCGCACCCAGATATCAACGCAGAATTAGCAATCATCACCGACGCCTCTGATACCAGCATTGGAGCCGCACTCCAGCAGCGTACGAGCCGTGGATGGGAACCTCTCGCTTTTTTCTCACGAAAATTAAATACCGCACAGCGTAACTACGGTGCGTACGACCGTGAACTTCTTGCAGTGTACGACACCATAATTTTCTTTCGCCATATGTTGGAAGCGCGCACTTTCACTGTGTACACCGACCACAAACCGTTGACTTTCGCATTTACACAGCGCCCTGAAAAATGTTCACCTAGACAGTTTCGCCACCTCGATTTAATCGGGCAATTCACAACAGACATACGTCATATTCCTGGTAAAGACAACGTCGTAGCCGATGCCCTGTCTCGTGTTGACGCCATCTCTTTTCCAGTCGGCTACGCTGATATTGCCCGTGCTCAACTGGACAACGCTGAGCTACGTGATCTCTTACATGCTAACTCTACCCTGCAGTTGCACCCACAGCAGCTTAATGACACAGATTTGCCTCTCTACTGTGACATGTCACAATCACTTCCGCGGCCATTCGTACCACAGACTTTACGTCGACAAGTTTTCGATAGCCTGCACAGTTTGTCTCATCCAGGTGTCAAAGCAACGACCAAACTCGTCACTCAACGTTTTGTATGGCCCTCTATAAATAAAGATTGCCGTGATTGGGCCCGCGCATGTATCACGTGTCAGCGTTCCAAAGTTACGCGTCACACCACAGCACCACTTGCACGTTTTTCTCCAACCGCCACCAGGTTCGAACACATACACCTCGACTTGGTCGGGCCACTACCAATTTCCGATGGTTTCCGATATCTCCTCACTTGCGTGGACCGTTTCACGAGGTGGGCGGAAGCCATACCGCTTTCCGATATCACTGCCGAGACGGTGGCTACCGCACTCGTCACAGGTTGGATCTCACGGTTCGGAACACCGCTTAAGGTTACAACGGACTTGGGCCGCCAGTTCGAGTCCCACCTCTTCCGTGCACTCAGTAACATTACTGGCATGACTCACCTCCGGACCGCAGCCTACCACCCTCAATCCAACGGTATGGTGGAACGACTTCACCGTCAGCTGAAGGCAGCACTTCGATGCCATGGAGATGACCGCTGGACGGACGCTTTGCCATGGGTAATGCTCGGCATCCGTGCCTCATGGAAGGAGGACCTCAAGGCCACCCCCGCTGAGCTCGTGTACGGCACAACACTCCGTCTACCGGGCGAATATCTCTCGCCCCCGCCAGCGACGCCAGAATCCACATCAGCATACGTTGACCGCCTTCGACGTCGCCTTTCACAGTTGCGTCCGGTTCAACCGTCTCACCACGGCCAACACGCGGTCTTTGTTTTTCGAGATCTTGCAACCTGCTCGCATGTATTCGTGCGTCATGATGCGGTCCGTACTCCTCTTCAACAACCGTATGATGGCCCATACGAAGTCATTTCACGTAACGATAAATTTTTCACCATCCACCGTGCCGGCAAGAGTGTAGTGGTCTCCATCGACCGGCTCAAACCTGCATATGTGGATGCAGACAGCATCTTGGCTGTCAACGCACCTTCCAAACCGACGCCAGGCCACACTTTTCCTGGCAACGTATTGCCTATTGCAGCCCACTACAACAACAACAGCAACAACAACAACAACAACAACAACAACAACAACAACAACAACAACAACAACAACAACAACAACAACAACAACAACAACAACAACAGCAACAACAACAACAACAACAACAACAACAACAACATCACACCCTCATCAACCACCATCATCGGTACACCCACCGCTCCGTTGAATGCAAAAGCATCCGTCAAGCGCGTTCACTTTTCCGCCCAGCTGGTTCACACTTCTCCGTATCGTCACAACCCTCCGATACTGGGGGGAGGTACTGTGGCGGCTTGCCAGGCGGTGGGTCCGCAACAATCGAGGAAGAACAAATAAAATGTTTTGCTAATCAGTTTGTAACCAGGGGCTGATATAAAGACACGATAATAAATTTAGTTAAATTTGGTTCTTTATAATTTATCTTATAAAAACCATAGTATCAATAGATCATGGTAGTTTATTGGCTATCACATATTTCTCGAGATCGCTATGAGCAACTTTATTATTCACAGGTAAATAACGAATATTTAATCATGTGGTTAGATGGCAGCCACCCTGCCTTATTGGCCACGGCCTGTCTGGCTTATTGGCCACGGCCTCTCTGCCTTATTGGCCACGGCCTGTCTGGCTTATTGGCCACGGCCTGTCTGGCTTATTGGCCACGGCCTGTCTGCCTTATTGGCCACGGCCTGTCTGGCTTATTGGCCACGGCCTGTCTGGCTTATTGGCCACGGCCTGTCTGCCTTATTGGCCACGGCCTGTCTGGCTTATTGGCCACGGCCTGTCTGCCTTATTGGCCACGGCCTGTCTGGCTTATTGGCCACGGCCTGTCTGGCTTATTGGCCACGGCCTGTCTGCCTTATTGGCCACGGCCTGTCTGCCTTATTGGCCACGGCCTGTCTGCCTTATTGGCCACGGCCTGTCTGGCTTATTGGCCACGGCCTGTCTGGCTTATTGGCCACGGCCTGTCTGCCTTATTGGCCACGGCCTGTCGGCCTTATTGGCCACGGCCTGTCGGCCTTATTGGCCAAGGCCTGTCTGCCTTATTGGACACGGCCTGTCTGGCTTATTGGCCACGGCCTGTCCGGCTTATTGGCCACGGCCTGTCTGGCTTATTGGCCACGGCCTGTCTGCCTTATTGGCCACGGACTGTCTGCCTTATTGGCCACGGCCTGTCTGCCTTATTGGCCACGGCCTGTCTGGCTTATTGGCCACGGCCTGTCTGGCTTATTGGCCACGGCCTGTCTGCCTTATTGGCCACGGCCTGTCTGCCTTATTGGCCACGGCCTGTCTAGCTTATTGGCCACGGCCTGTCTGCCTTATTGGCCACGGCCTGTCTGGCTTATTGGCCACGGGCTGTCTGCCTTATTGGCCACGGCCTGTCTGGCTTATTGGCCACGGCCTGTCTGGCTTATTGGCCACGGCCTGTCTGCCTTATTGGCCACGGCCTGTCTGGCTTATTGGCCACGGCCTGTCTGCCTTATTGGCCACGGCCTGTCTGGCTTATTGGCCACGGCCTGTCTGGCTTATTGGCCACGGCCTGTCTGGCTTATTGGCCACGGCCTGTCTGCCTTATTGGCCACGCCCTGTCTGCCTTATTGGCCACGGCCTGTCTGGCTTATTGGCCACGGCCTGTCTGCCTTATTGGCCACGCCCTGTCTGCCTTATTGGCCACGGCCTGGCTGGCTTATTGGCCACGGCCTGTCTGGCTTATTGGCCACGCCCTGTCTGCCTTATTGGCCACGGCCTGGCTGGCTTATTGGCCACGGCCTGTCTGGCTTATTGGCCACGCCCTGTCTGCCTTATTGGCCACGGCCTGTCTGGCTTATTGGCCACGCCCTGTCTGCCTTATTGGCCACGGCCTGGCTGGCTTATTGGCCACGGCCTGTCTGGCTTATTGGCCACGCCCTGTCTGCCTTATTGGCCACGGCCTGTCTGGCTTATTGGCCACGGCATGTCTGGCCAGCAATGGATCCGTAATCTGTATGCTTAGATAGTATTCACTGACCGTCTCCGTAACCGCGGCCAGGCCAAGCCGCCTACTGAAACCACAGCAGGCTTGGTTTATATTTGATCAAACATGTTGGCAATGCTGTAATTACTTTATGATGTGAAAATAAAGTAATTCTATAGTTAAATTGATACAAACAAGTGTGTCCGCTGTGATTAATTATTGAATTTAACTCGTCTGGGCCCGGAGTGTAATAGAACAGGCCCAGGGTGGCTCTGCCAGTCGTAAGAGGCGACAAAAGGAGACCTTGTTGCCTTTCCCTTACTGTTTCACTTAAGATTCCTCCTCCCACCTTGCCCTGTCTCCCCCTGCTGGTTTCCTCTTCTGACGACCGCCGAGATGTATAATGTATCCGACTCGGAAAACGTCATATGACCCAAGATGTCGAGTAAGTCGTAAAACACCAAAAATAATAATTAATTGAAGTTGCGTTGAATTGAAAATATTCATATTTCCTTCGTTACTAATAATGTATTGAAATAAAAAAGGCACTACATAGTACATATTAAAATGCCACCTTTAATTGTTTACACTCAAAACTATTGTTATAATCAACAATCAGATGGTGTCGAGTATTTAGTGAATCTGGGTCTCGAAGGTTCATCAATATTCCAACTAAGCAATTCTCTTCGAGAGGGGCTAAATTGGGAATGTACCATCCTACATAACGTCTTTCGAAATAAAAACGTTATTTCTATTTAAACTTGGATTTCTCTCCCTCCGACAAAATTGAAATTCAATATGGGAGCTGTTCATTTACGATATAAGTAAATACCAAATTTTATTTTAATTTTGTTTCCGGTGATTTACTGCGAATTCAGTAAAGTTATCGTACGAACAGTACGATATATACCCGCACGTTCATTCGTGTATTCAATTATCAGATAGTGTTAATTACTTAACCACATATCATCCGATCATAATTAACTTGAGTGCCCACATTACACGGATCTGCTACTTCATCACTGTCACAGGGTTCTGGAACCATACTTGCAACACTTCGAGAGCTCATCATTATAAGAGCTGTTGGTGTAGACACAATCAAATCAAGTATCCCCAACCTAAAAGTCTCGTGTGCTCTTCGAGAGCTCATCATTATTAGAGCTGTTGGTGCAGACACACTCAAGTATCCCCAACCTATAAGTCTCGTGTGCTCTTCGAGAGCTCATCATTATTAGAGCTGTTGGTGCAGACACAATCAAATCAAGTATCCCCAACCTAAAAGTCTCGTGTGCTCTTCGAGAGCTCATCATTATTAGAGCTGTTGGTGCAGACACAATCAAGTATCCCCAACCTAAAAGCAGTGGTTAATTTGTAAGGAAAAAGGTGGGTATACGCATCATAGTTTCATGTTACAATGTGCTCGTGATAAAAATTGATGTCTCGGTGGGAAATTCCCCCCCCCCCCCCCCCCCCCCCCTCTGGGCTCGTAATCTGGAATTGAATTTAGGGTTCTGGGTTGGATTTGATACAATTTTACTTGTCTTCAAAAGCCAGTCGTTATTTTAATGGTCCTGTAAGTATACCATTAAATGATTAAAAGCAAATACATATCATTGTTATAAAAAAATATCAGTTATTGAAGTAGTTATACAGTAATTTTATGTGTCAACTGGCAACAATTCATTTCCGAGAGGAACAACCTAACAATAGCAGAAATGTTTATCCGTTGTATTTATTTTTATGACAAGATATCACCTCAAAACGCGTTTCAGACCAGCCCAGTCCGCCCAGGACTGGGGAAAAAATCCAGGCCGGGCAAACTTTGATCCAGGTCAGGCACTGGGTGTTTGGGAGGCTGTGGCCCCCCAACAAACAGCGCCGCAGGCGAAATTTTTTTAATCAGGTTCTTAGAAGGCATTTGGTGCGTTTTAGAAAAAAACATAGCAGGCTTAATGCACTACCGAAATACTGTAGTTTTCGTCGGTTAAAAGTAGAAAAACACCAGCAACAAGATTGATGAGAATGAGATCAAGTTACACCGAAATCCAACGAATCTACAATGTAATTTAAACCTTGCAATATCGTGAAGGAAAGGGTGGGAGGAACTCGGGTTTAAAGAAATTTTAATTTCAATGCGCGGCAGCTTACTGCTGGCGCCAGGCAGTATGCCTATTTCAGTCAAACCAGTCCAAATTTGGGCAAAACTGGCAGGCCACTGGGCATTTGCTTGGTTGCCCGGCGGGCCTGTCCGCCCCTGCCCGGGACCATCAAACATAATGCAGAGCCAAATTTTTAGTTTTAACAGGAGACCCCTTTAGTATTAAAGAGGAATCGAACGTATATCCACAAACAGAGAAATGCTGTATCAAACATGTAAATCATATTTTACGGATCGTGCTATTTCCCTCACAGCAGCGAGAGCGACTGTACCGCCTTCGCGTTGCACCCTTACTGGCTGGTTGACGAGGAGCCTGCACCCAATAACAATAGGAGATGATTCTATTTATAAAGTACGGAGGTTGGTTTGGGAAAAACGTAAAGCCAAAAGATAAGAGTTTTATTTAGAGTTATAGATATATTCAAGTACATTTGAAATATGTGCATGTGAGGGTAAAATACCCAATACATTTTTTTTTTGTTTTTTGTATATGTTAGCCAAAATTGGAGTGTTGCGTACCTAATAATTCATGAAAAAAGGTGGGTATACTGCGTATACCCACGAGAATAGGTGGGTATACTGCGTATACCCGCGCTCCATTACAAATTAAGCACTGCCTAAAAGTCTCGTGTGCTCTTCGAGAGCTCATCATTATTAGAGCTGTTGGTGCAGACACAATCAAATCAAGTATCCCCAACCTAAAAGTCTCGTGTGCTCTTCGAGAGCTCATCATTATTAGAGCTGTTGGTGTAGACACAATCAAGTATCCCCAACCTAAAAGTCTCGTGTGCTGTTCGAGAGCTCATCATTATTAGAGCTGTTGGTGCAGACACAATCAAGTATCCCCAACCTAAACGTCTCGTGTGCTCTTCGAGAGCTCATCATTATTAGAACTGTTGGTGCAGACACAATCAGGTATCCCCAACCTAAAAGTCTCGTGTGCTCTTCGAGAGCTCATCATTATTAGAGCTGTTGGTGCAGACACAATCAGGTATCCCCAACCTAAAAGTCTCGTGTGCTCTTCGAGAGCTCATCATTATTAGAGCTGTTGGTGTAGACACACTCAAGTATCCCCAACCTAAAAGTCTCGTGTGCTCTTCGAGAGCTCATCATTATTAGAGCTGTTGGTGTAGACACAATCAAGTATCCCCAACCTAAAAGTCTCGTGTGCTTTTCGAGAGCTCATCATTATTAGAACTGTTGGTGTAGACACAATCAAGTATCCCCAACCTAAAAGTCTCGTGTGCTTTTCGAGAGCTCATCATTATTAGAACTGTTGGTGTAGACAGACTCAAGTATCCCCAACCTAAAAGTCTCGTGTGCTCTTCGAGAGCTCATCATTATTAGAGCTGTTGGTGCAGACACAATCAAGTATCCCCAACCTAAAAGTCTCGTGTGCTCTTCGAGAGCTCATCATTATTAGAGCTGTTGGTGCAGACACAATCAAGTATCCCCAACCTAAAAGTCTCGTGTGCTCTTCGAGAGCTCATCATTATTAGAGCTGTTGGTGCAGACACAATCAAGTATCCCCAACCTAAAAGTCTCGTGTGCTCTTCGAGAGCTCATCATTATTAGAACTGTTGGTATAGACACAATCAAGTATCCCCAACCTAAAAGTCTCGTGTGCTCTTCGAGAGCTCATCATTATTAGAGCTGTTGGTGCAGACACAATCAGGTATCCCCAACCTAAAAGTCTCGTGTGCTCTTCGAGAGCTCATCTTTATTAGAACTGTTGGTGCAGACACAATCAGGTATCCCCAACCTAAAAGTCTCGTATGTGCGAACTAGCTAAGTCCAATGGTTCCAACTAAACTTCCTACTTCTCTAGTTCTTACAATACACTTGCAACAGGTGCATTAGGTATAATTTACGTACTTGGGTTGGATACTTGGAAAATACCAACAATGTGGGTGGGACTTACAAGACTTGTGCACGCTACTGAGCGGAAGAATGTGTGACAGAACGCTCGTTCAAACAGCGTTCATGAAATGGCCAGTTGATAAAGATCTGATTTCAGTGTGAGAATAGTGTTACGTAGAAATCAATGTGTTCAATACTAGAATGAAATTAGTGTGAGCAGAACTATAGAACAGTATTATGCGGGTGTTAGTCTATTTGTTTACCCTACATCAGGTTTCAACTTCCCTTCAGTTAAATTCTTCAAACTTGCATCAAAAGCTCACTAAGGGCTTTGCGAATTAATTAATTAACTGATCTTGTCTGCACTAACTTTTCTCCGCTGCTCTTTTCATTTCTGCCTAATTGGTGTTAAAAATAGGTGACATCCACAATTTATCAAGATTTGTTTACAATCAAATTTAATTTTCTTTTAAAATTAAATTTTAGGTTTTGTTTTGAATTATTTATTAAAACTATGTAAATTATCATTATGTCGAATACAAAACGAAACTCATTCAAAGCCCAAACCCCCTTGTGGACATATTTCCATGCGCTATATTATTCTTGTGTGATCACAGCATTTCGCGCTGCAGCTCAGCGGTCGTTCCGTATATTGCGGCCAGAATATACAGAACGATAATCGACCAATGTCCCCCGATCGTGCGGCCCATTGACAATCGTCGGACCGCAAATGACCACATCCCAGTACAGCTAATGAAATTACACCAGTCAATTACTCGACTAACTCGTTTTTCCTTTGACAATAAAAAAAAACATGTAAATCAAATTCGAAACCATTTCGCCAATAGCGTGTCCATTGTGCGTATTTTCAGTGGGGGGGGGGGGGGGGGAGGGGAGTGTAGGTCGAACAGCAAGTTAGACAATCACCATTCAAAGGGACTTTAATAGGCAGCATTCCCGAGTTAATTAAGTTTGGATTTAATGAAGTTAATCTATTGTGAGGGAGGGGTAATAATGCAAGGGTGGGGATCAACTCTCAAACGCAGGAGTCTGTCCGAACAAAGGTTTGGTGTGTAAACACGGGGGGGGGGGGGCGGGCTCATGGAGGTGCTTTATACTGAGGACTAAGCTGTAGAGATGAGCCAGAAGAGAAACTAATACAACTAATACTATAATACAACAAAGCGAATCAACTAACAAACAAATAACTATATATATATTTTAAGATGTACAGTGTACAAGGCATTTACTAGCCTGTTTCAAACGACGCTTTTGACGGCCAACGGTGGGAATTCGTACTTGTAGTTCACAAGCTTAGCGTTACTTCACCTAGTGAATATATACACACACAGAGATTGCCAGTGTCACAAAATGTACCTAAACTGAAAGCTTAGTTTCACTATAACAACAGTAGTTTTGCGCTGTGAGCAAATACACACGTTATACACATGAATCAAATGACTCGAGGAGCTTCGTAGAGCCTTTGAACCGTCAGAACAGTAAGCAGACAACCGCAAGCTAAGCAAGTGTTTGCAGGGAAGCAGGGTCGTTTACATTAGGCATGGAGTGAGTTTGTGAAGATTGATTAGTTTGCGAGGTTTGAACAGCAAAATCTTCACACGCACGTTCAGTGTGTCGACATATTCTCTGCACACCGGGCACTGAAGACTGTGGATTGAAGTGACGCAGCCGCCGACATACAT
This sequence comes from Isoperla grammatica, assembly GCA_945910005.1. Classification (NCBI taxonomy): domain Eukaryota; kingdom Metazoa; phylum Arthropoda; class Insecta; order Plecoptera; family Perlodidae; genus Isoperla; species Isoperla grammatica. The sequence goes on from OX246740.1 coordinate 24,968,145, forward strand.
GGTGTATATAGGGTAGGACTAGGAGAACCTTACTTTATACCATAATATTTGTTGTTCACTTTCTTTGGACTCAAAGCAATCTATGAATTAACAGGTTGAGGTGGGTTCCTTCTCGTGGTGACCGCTGTCTACAAAAATCACCATATTGCTCATTCATCATGACCATTCTCACTTTTCGCCTTTTCTCCGGCTCTCTTCTCATTCCTATTCATACCAGCCCTACTTCTGAGTTAAACGTCCCCCCCCCCCCCCCCCCTCCCCCCCCCTACCACAGCCAAGCCTTTAGCCCCTCACCCCAACCTCCAAAACGATTTTGTTTCCATTTATGACGAATCTGGCGATATGCGATAAATCTTATTCAGCCGACCTCATATGGCCTAACCCCTAACCCCTAACGCCTAACGCCTAACGCCTAAAGGCGGTTTCCCACAGAGCGAGGTTTGGCACACTTGACCATAAAACCGACGCACGTGGACATCAACCCGTGACTGTTCCCACTGCCTGCAATGTACGTCACTCTCGTCCGCTCACGCCCCCTCGAACTCATGTGGGGCCGTTTGGTCCGAGGGTTTAGCAAGGAGAAGTCAGACCAAGGTCAAACTAGCGGGGGCGGGGCGCGCGTTTCCTTTGAGTCGCGAGGGTTTTTACCGACAACCGACGGGAAGGACGCGCCGGGGCCACAAGTGTCGCGCATCGCCGTTCCCACTGCGTGTGGTGCGTATTTTTTATGGTCAAATGTGGCAAACCTCGCTCTGTGGGAACGCGGCTTAACGCCTAACGCCTAACGCCTAACGCCTAACGCCTAACGCCTAACGCCTAACGCCTAACGCCTAACGCCTAACGCCTAACGCCTAACGCCTAACGCCTAACGCCTAACGCCTAACGCCTAACGCCTAACGCCTAACGCCTAACGCCTAACGCCTAACGCCTAACGCCTAACGCCTAACGCCTAACGCCTAACGCCTAACGCCTAACGCCTAACGCCGTAGATCGTAAAAGTAATAATTAATTATTAAGGCGCATTTCTACTTGAGTAACAACAATCGGCAGCCATATTGGATGCCAAGATATGTGCCGAAGAGTTGTTGAGGAGTAAGTAAGGTTTCTGTTTTACGCTTCATTTACTTGATTGCCTGGTAATCACATGTCACATAATGATTTCACCAAAATTTGAACGATTGTAATGTTATTTTAGATATTTATATGAAGTGTTGCAGGTTTGCAGGTTTCTATTTGAAGTACGTGCATTTCGCTAGATATTTATCTGATATTAAAGAAACCCCGGGATAGAGTTTGGCTGCGTGGTCTCAAAGGTATGGTAATTTTAGAACGTTTCAAAAATGGTTAATAATAAGCTATTTTATCTCCGTAACAACACTTTCTTTGATGTTTTGACACTTTTAGTTTTCGTTTAAATATGAAATATGAAGGCATTGTAACCTATTTAGATGATGATATTTATTAAGTTCTTCATCAAATTGCCAAAAGAAAGTTTGTCATGAGAAAATAGAGACACTTTGCAGGAAGAGGGTACTTGAAACTTTCAAGAGCTAACGAAAAAAGGAGGCTGCTGAAATATTAAACAAAGTTGATGGTCATTTAATTGCACAAACTTTGAGGCACAAAGGCAGTAAAAAATAATAAAAACACACCAAGATAATACAAGATATGCGTTGTAATGGATATGTAGACGGGAGAACTTTGGAAGAAAACATCCACGGATTCATAAAAAAAAAATACTGTTAGCCGTGAGCCTAATTGATTGATTTAATAAAGACAGCCGGGCCATTTCATTAAAACATTAATATCGATTCGTTCTTCATGATAATGATGTTGTGTTTGTGCGTAGACCTCGTCGTGTTATCAGAGAGAGTTGGTAGTGTGAAGCCATCACAAGATTGACAGAGAAACGCTCACTGTTATTGTTTTCTAACATTGATAAGCGGCAATATCCAGTTAACACGTGGTGCTATGTAACGTCTTCTATACATTTTTTCACCCAGGAAATTGTACTTGCGATTAAACTTGTATATTGAGTAATCTGTCCTTAATTCTCAATATCGGTACAAGTATATAAATATATAAATTAGAAAGATAATCTAAAATCAAGAACAAAATTATATTTTGTATAAAGTTTATACATTTATAATTTCTATTTAGTAATAAAGTTCCACATCTTTTCCCTCGCTAGAATGAAATGATATGTAAGGTCGTGAGGTTTACAATATACGGCACCATTGATTTGCCTATATAGATAGACGACAATTCTGGCAAAGAAATAACGCTTTCTTTCGAATTTTACCTCCAAACGCAAATATTCACCAAGCAAAACAAATCCCACGCATGATGTTATATGATCTAGACCAACATAAATCTAGAACGCAGCTTACCAAAGTGTTGTGACGGAGGGGAACCGATAAAGATGTGGATTGCAGAACCACAATATACGAATGTATACAATATACAATAACAAAACTCAATATATTTTCTTGCTGCAAACACGTGCGTGCGCAGGTTCTATGGGCTTTGGGCTGTGGGGGTAGTCGAATAGCCGATAAGTAGTACTTGCGTCCAGTGGCGTAGCGCAGAAGTCGGGGCCCCCCCCCGCGACATTGGCCATTGGACATGGTAGGATCAAGCACGGGGGGTATGGGGGGCGGAGCCCATGAAAAGCGCCGCAGGTGAAAAATTTTGAAAGCACGTTTTTAGAGTGCATTTAGTGCGTTTAAGGAAAAAGTGGTGGGCATAATGTAATACCGAAACAATGTAGTATGTGTGCGTCAATTTGTTTTGTCGTCATGTCGAGTTACAATTCACAGCATACATGGCAACATATTAACGTTTGACCTTATTTTCAACCCCCCCCCCCCCCCCCCCCATATCCACCACTTCCACGTGACGTAATAATAATGTATACATTTAGGCCTATCTACTAAAACCATAATAACATATTATTATATCATCAACAACAACAATTATGATAAATTTTAAGTATTGATAAATCAAATAACCTACGTTTTGATCCTCCAACTGCAATTCTGGAACGTTTCCTAGCCGTTTAGGCTTTTAGTGTATTATAGTCTGGCAAATCGAGCTTTTCGGCGTGCGTTAGCATCCGCGAACTCGTCGAACAATGTATCTATGTTTAACTTTCATGTTCTTTCACCCTCGATACTGAGCAATGCCAAACCACTGAGTCGATTCTCACTCATTGAGCTTCGAAAATAGTTTTTAATTAATTTTAATGTAGAAAAAGATCTTTCGGCACCCGCTGCAGTCACGGGCACTTTTATTAGTTCTACCACTCATTGTAAATAATATATATCTTAACAAATATCATAGTAACAGAATAATAAAATAGAAACACTAACATAACACTTCGTGACTCCACACAGAAGAGAACATTCATCACATATTCACAAAACTACTACGATTTCACTCAATTCACAATAAGAATGTAAACTTTGCGCACTGTTATCAACACATCCGATCCAGCACCATATTTGACACCACTTTATTAATCGTATCACCTACAGTCTCACTCCCACGCTGAGATATGCCTCTATCAGTGAGGGAGTCCGAGAGAAAACTGACCTCTGAAATAATTTTGTGTAAATATGGAAACTAGCTACAAAACAAAGTTTATTGTTGGTGGGGGTAAGGGTAAAATTTAAGGTTCATTGGCATTGTCGGTGACATCAGACTGTTAGTTTTACAACACAAGTGCATTTCGCTAACCCATACATCCGGTATAAAATCGTGAACGATCCCAAAAATTTAGAATTTGAGAGCAAGACTGGCCCCGTCCCGTCCTCGAATGTTTACACTTTACAGTCATTGCTGTCATATTTATTGCATCGTGTAATTTAGGGAGCACACCGCCAGTAGTGGTTAAAGACAGACCATTCAACATGTTGGAACTAAATATTAATTTTATTCGTAAGCAGGTATTTCGCATACAAACCAACACAGACCAAATGCCAAATGGCAACCCACTACCGATCCCCTCACAATCACCCTTTTAGCTGCAGCCATCCGTTTATGACTTAGCTCGCTATAGCGTCTAAATATTTCGCTGTCAAAAAAGGAATTGTTGGTTGTCTAGAGAATTCAATGGTGTCTTGTCTTCTTTATAATGAATATGATATTCAAATTGACAGTTGTGTGAATATTCTTGAGACCTGTGACTGATTTCTGGCTGATACATTTTCTGTATTTTTTTTTTATTTTTTTGGGGGGGAGGGGAGGGCGTGAATTTTGTAATTTTATTTAAAATACATTTTAATTGATCTGTTGTTTTATTTGAAATTTTCATAATATACGATCTATATCATCGGGGGCCCCCACTTCGCGGGGGCCCCCCCGCCTTGCGGGGTTTGCGGGGCCTTCCGCTACGCCACTGCTTGCGTCCCCTCGAATTAGCTTGCAAGGTGGTGTCGTCATGAATTATGTAATAGTGAAGTGACGCTTGTGACAACTACCAACCTAAATCTAGTTGCACCTCATTCTTATGCCTCCGGTATTTTAGTGATAATATCGCACGTCTGATGTCAGAGGTTGTGAGGGCACATTCAAATCACGGTTGGTGCAGTCAATGCAGAGGACAGTAACAATATAGGTATGGGAAAATCCCTAAGCGAATACCGTTGAAATTGACCGCGTGGACCGACCGTCACATCTGAGAATTAAAAGGTCCACCTTGTTTCTTACGGTGATGGCCAGTATAATACAACTTGAGTAAGTTTTTACAATTGTAAACAACGTATACGTAATATGTCAACCACATTACCGATACGCCGCGCTAGTGTCGCCGGTCGCAAGTTGTTCAGTGGGCCCGTTATATAAGTTTCGATATCGTATAGATCCTTTACTATGATGTACCTGCTGATTATGGATGCAAGGGACGAAGCTGTTGATTAACGATATTGGTGTATCATAAGATCAAGCGCTGGTCAGATGTTGCTGTAGTTGACAAAAACTAAGAGTAAACGAGGATTACGGGTAATTTCTGCGAACAAGATGTGTATAAAATGTTATCTGCAGATACTTCTGCGTATAAAGCTATTATTGAAGTAGAACTCCCGAAACATCACAATTTTAAATTTCGTAGACGTGGCTATGCCTTGACAGTCAAATGCCCTGTCAGTCAAATGCCCTGACAGTCAAAGCTTAATAAAGAGAAACGATGTTTGATTTGATGTCGATATTCTGGGTTGTTTAATTGATAGCGACCTTGCGCGTAGTTTGGAACAAGCGTTTAAAAATCGTTTCCTCAAGGAATAATTAATTGTGAAATACTGTTTATAAACACACAGATGATGGAAGTTTCATGTGTGGTGAAAGTTATGTAGCTGAAGGTAATTGCGAATAATGTTGACAATACTAGGTAACTTGTACTTTACATTCGTTTCACAATGTTTCAGTCTGTTTTGTCGATTTGTTTCTTTCGTCTACACATTATTATCCAGAGACTTAATTCTCTTCTCCCAACATGTCACCCCATCCACTTCACCTCCTCGCAACCACATTCGCCGGATGTATAGAAACATCCACGTCTTTTTCTCCTCAGAATATTTCAGCTCTTTTTTCTTTCACTATTTCCCATCTAGAATTATCTTTCCTGTCATACTCGCATTTCAAAATTTGTCTTGTCGATATCGCCCCCCCTCTCTCCCCTCTCCCCCCACCGTCACTCGAGCTTGCGGGTCACGTTAGCTTTATCTCCTCAACGCATTTTCTCTCCTTGAGATTTCTTTTGTGAATGAATCACATCCTACGTTCGAAGCGAAAATAATTGGCTCGATGAATTTTCAACAAGTTTTGACATTTGGTGGAACTAAATTGGAACGAGACCTTGTAACAGATTGAGAATAGTGTTGTCGACACGTTGTCTATAGTTTTTTAAATTTAAATTTATTTTGCATTTCTAATCTGTTTTGCATATTTTTAGAATTCTTGATTGGTTCAAATTTGATCTAAGCTAGTTGATTTGAGATACTATTCAACACTAATGCCCCTTCACCACTGGACAATTAATCGATGCCAATGTGCTGCCCGTCTACTAGGCGTGTAAAAATGATGCAAAATAACTGGACCTGGATGGAATGGAATTACAAAATGTAACTGGACTTGATTTGATCCATTTGCATCACTTGTACACGCCTAGTTGTCGAGTAGTAGGTTAATTGGCGCCAGTTAATTGTCCAGCATTAGTGATCTTCTCTCGAGACAGAGGGATGGAAGTTCGGTCGAGTAGTGGAGCGCTCTGGCGAGTCTGAATGGAAGTGACGAGAAACTGCGCTCCTGATTCAACCCATTGCAGCACTCACGTTTTATTGCAATTATTGGTACTATTCATACATGTAACTATTCACCACTACATGCCACTATAGTAATAATGTATATCTTTTTAATTTTAACTTTAATGAGTTTAATACAAAAGTGATGGTCAAATTAACATACACCCTTGCTCAGTGCAAATTATTGTCATTGTGATGTTGTGATGTTGTAATAAAAGAACTTGCGCTACAGTTGCATTGTAAACACAGTCTATAGTTGTACCTGTTTTAGATTAACGTTACACGTATGTTGATGTGTTAATAAAATATGGGAAATGAGTTTCTCGCTCGGACAAATCACCCACGCGAGAGTTGTGATTACGTTCTCTATTAGATACTCACATTTATATGTTCGTGTTATTTCACTCTCAACAACGATTACATTTTAATTGGGTATTCGGCAACGCGTAACTTAAATGCAAATTTGGAAAACAAATGTACCGTATATTTCCTTATGACTATCGTATCTCACTTAAGAAATAAATCAAACTAACATTTATAATCATATTATAAAATAGTGTTTGTCTAATTTTACAATACCGGATTACATTGTGTTACTTGTGAAATCTGTGCCCAGCCTTATTGACAACTACTAAGCACTAAACACCGAAACTCCTATTATTCATGTTTTAAGTTGCAAATAGCGACACAAATCTGCCAATTTTATTCAAGCGATAGGAGTTTTTTTAAACGTGTCACAAGTAAAGCCCCCGTGTGTCCTAAATGAATATTTGCGCACGTTAAAAAAAATGGTGAAAAATAGCATTTACTGAATTCAACTGAAGATGGTAATTTTAAACGAAAATCCCTTTAAAATAAAATCACTTTTACGGACCTCTACCTACATATCACGGTAGAAGCGACTACAGCGCTGCAGCACGGAACTACGCAGTGCTTAGAGGCCCGTCGCAGTTTTACTTCATTCCCGAGCTGTTGGAAATCTTATTTTATTTATTTACTGTAACATGTTTCCAACCTCTGTGGTGTTGTGTGACTGCAACATATTTTCTCTCGACGAGATAATAATGAAATAAAACAAAACTATCGATAGACTAAAATTGTTTCACATGCAAAAAAATATATGTACGGAAATCGTTTGAAATTAGCATTGTTACACGATATCTAAAATGTATGTGCGTGTTGAGGACGCTATTTTCGTGTAGTGTTTCTCTGGGCAAGCTAAGCCGTGCAAAGGAGTCTTTCTAACCTGTGCCAGTGAAGGAAACACAAGGACCCTCATTACTGGAGTTGTTTTCCTCGAGACCGTGGAATCTTCCCCTGTAATGGGGTTGGTTTGTGGTTACAACGTGTGTTAGTTATTCGAGCCGCCAGCCTAGGCCTCGACCACAGCACTGATTGGAGTATCAGACAACACGTGCAAATAACAGACACAGCGTTAGTTGTTCGAGCCGCCAGCCTAGGCCTCGACCACAGCACTGATTGGAGTATCAGATAACACGTGCAGATAACAGACACAGCGTTAGTTGTTTGAGCCGCAAGCCTAGACCTCGACCATAGCACTGATTGGAGTATCAGATAACACGTGCAGATAACAGACACAGCGTTAGTTGTTTGAGCCGCAAGCCTAGACCTCGACCATAGCACTGATTGGAGTATCAGATAACACGTGCAAATAACAGACACAGCGTTAGTTGTTTGAGCCGCAAGCCTAGACCTCGACCATAGCACTGATTGGAGTATCAGATAACACGTGCAGATAACAGACACAGCGGATATGTTAGCCGAGCATCGAAGTTGCGTGCTAGAATTCAGCTGCTGAGCTCGCTTGATAAGTGGAAAATGACGTCACGCTTACTCCGCTAACTTGTAATATTTGGAACGAAAACGCTTCTTTTTATGATGGCGGGTCGTCAAAATACCATAATATGTCCAATTTCTGATTCTTCTTCTTCGAGCGACTGAGATAATAAAATGTGTAAATTTGTTATGTTAGTGCAAGAAATGGATAGATCTGTTATTTTAGTGCAAGGATTAAGTAAAACCTATAGTAAAAGAAGGAAACACCAAAAAGGAAGTATCATGTTTTGTAATTAACGCGTTTTTATGATAGCAATTGGACTCAGCGGTACTTTGTTCCGCTAAGTTCGCTTACTCAGCAGACTCAGTATACTGAATAATGAAACACCTTGTTTACTGTCAGTGAAGTAAGCAGCTTCATATTGGAACACTACGCTTGCTCAGCAGACTCAGCTGCTGAATTCTGGCACGCGACTACACGTTTTGGATTCACGTTTAGTCACCGCCAATATTAAAAGCGCGAAAAATTACTATTTTCAAATCGTATCTCAATAATGTTTCAGTACATTGAAAAAGTATTTGGATTCGAAAGAACTGAAAACTTGTTACAAAAATAATGTATTGTTAGTTATTTTTTTTTTTTAATTTGTCCTACATTAAGTAAATGTGAAATGCGTTATGCGATATAACAGATATTGATGGCATTGTTTTAGATATTTTGAACCCAAATCGAACGTTTTTCACTTTTTCGATATGGTGTAGCACTGTAGACCACGTATAATTGAGATCTGGTATAAAACGGTAGTGGCGTTGTAAGAGCGTCGGTATACATAGAGCCGAAATATCTTGGTTCGATTCTGGGTTGAATTAAATTTGTTTGATTATTGCCATAATTTTCATTTTATACACAGTCATTAAACAGCAGTTTGTTATAAGATGTGTAATGTGTATACAATGTGAAATCATAACAAGAGGGTCAATTCTCTGAACTAAATCGTTCGATGAGATCGAGACAAACATACTTCGGTGAATTCTTTTCGTTGCGAAGAGTAAAGTGCATTCAGTAAAGATGTCTCATGCCGACGTTAGAGTCTTATATGCCGTCTCTTTCATGCACGCTGTTTGAATGAAAATCAACAGATTCCTGTCAACCTTACATACATTCGAAAATAAATAATTCAAATAAATTTGTATTTATAGTCTTTCCAATCTGTTACAAGAAGTGATTTCCAGTGGGGGACATTTACACCATTTATAAGTCAGATGTTGAGGTTTTCGTAATTCCTATACAAGGTCATAAATTATCACTGATTTACCTGTTTAACTAGGAGATGGGAGCTAGAGAAGTATATAATACTGACACTGTACTTTGACTCTGAGATTTCGTCGTATGCGAAAAGTTACGCTGGGCCAACTTTACCGGTGGCCGTTCGGATTAAAGGACAAAAGGAACGAATGAATGACTTCTAAAGTAGCATAATACGCTTGGCTGAGTGCTCATCACTTATTAGAGTCCAGTTTGGCCCGTGAGCCAAGTAAGTTTAAAAGAGAGTTTAGGGGTACGTTGTTAGTTCGCTGGACAGTGCTGCGAAGAAGTAAGACAGGAGGGGAGGGAAGGGCGCAGTTTGAGTAACACGGGTAAGTACTCTCGGCGTGGCGAAATAACCAGAAACAGAAATATACAGTGCTGTTCCTGAAGAGATACTGAATTCGATTCAATACCTTGGTCAGAGGAGTTTCACAAATATTTCCAACTCATCTATAAATGACAAAGTACCCCTGCTGTGCATACGTCATGACGCTACACTTGGCACAGAAAGACCCGTCGCTTGGAATCTGTTATCAAAACAAAAAGCTAAGTGCATTTTACATCGAGTTTCGTGACAACCGACGTGACTATCAACTTTTATCTGCTGAAATACGGACGTGACATAATTTACTTTCGTGTTGTCGACTAGACTGGAGTTGACATTAATAAATGCACAACTTTCAGATCACTTCGAATCAGATATTGATAAACTAAGCATCCATATTTAGTTTTAGGAAAAAGTTGTAATTCGCATGGCACGAATAATATTTATAATGCCTTTAAAGATTTAAAATTCTAGTTAAATTATGCTGACGAACATATACGCCACTAAACCTGTCAAGAGATAGCGCTGCTAGCGGTTCATTTTGTTAAGCTCGGTTTACACACTTATTTAAGATTTAAGGTTTAAGGTTTAACAGATCAAGCCAAAACCATTATGGTGTTCGTTTACACACTTTCCTAGGATTTAAGATTAATTAAGGAATCCATAGCAACGTTAGCTCTTATACCTAAAATTCTTAGCCCAGCCAATGAGAGGCGACGTTTTATAAATCCGGCCTATGGTAGCGATCCTAAGTAAAACAGTTCCTAAGTAACAGTTTGGAAAATAAAACATTAAATGTTAAATCTTAAATAAGTGTTAACAGAACTTTACCACTAGAATGCATAGTCTCTTTTAAGTGCCGTATATTCTGATCAACGGTTTACACTTTTTTAAATGTAATGTTTAAGGTTTTATTAACCTAACTGTTTTACTTAGGATGGCCGAGTTTATAAAACATCGTCTCTCATTGGCTGGGCTAAGAATGTTAGGTATAAGAGCTAACGTTGCATTTTAAAACTTAGGAAAGTGTGTTAACGCTTGCTTTTGGCTTGATTTGATTTTGTTAAATCTTAAACCTTACATCTTAATTGAGTGTGTAAACCGAGCTTAAATTTTAGTTTAAGACAGTAAAGAGTACGTTCTTTAATGTATCCGAGCGATCAGAGCACGCTAGCACTGGTCCTTTAATGAATAGTCTGTCGAGCGAGCTCGCAACGCTCAGGATTTCATTTCCGATTTACAGGGCAAATCAAAGATGGCGCTAAAGCTGACATAGTTATGACAAAAACCTCACGATCGTTCACACCGAATCATCTAAAAGCCGTAAACATTTCTTGTAATGAGGAATTGAATTGAATTATAATCTACGCCCCAGACCCTAGCCCATATCCATACATGTTGAATGTAGGTAAGCTATTGCAATGTGGTTGGATCACCTCTAAAAATACTTCAATTGGTTATTGCTCATGTTTAGTACTATTTCTTCTGCGAAATTGTAATTTAGAGCAGTGTTACTAAAATATTCTTCATCCTCTTCACCATCGTCGTAAAACAATAGATTTGCGGCATGCGGAATCCAGGCCTTCGTTGTTAGGCTGGGTGCGGGCCGTGAGGGTAGTCTCTAGCTTATAGTCTATTTGTCATCCTAAGGTCCGAGTTCACCAAACTTTTTAATTGGCCGATTTACTAATCTCGGATTGATTACCATGGTTTCAACAAACATTAAATACAAAATGCATGGTGGCTTCTAGCCGGCGTCATTTTTGAGAACATCGTCGGACTACAGTTTGGTGAAACTGGCCCTAAGCAAACCGAGTGAACTCGTTTTATATAGGTCATGCATTATATTATTTTCGCTAAAACATTCAAAGTTTGATAACGTAGTAACACACTGGCATATGTGTGAACTATTTTCAGTTATTCGTATTCAAAGTTTCAAACTTGACTAAATTTGAACGTTGCATGCATAAATTTTAACTATTAAAATTGCGTAAATGCTTGCGTTCATGCTGAGCGCATAGATTGAATTGAATCGAATAGTAAATTGTGATTTTTTATAAATACATAAATGTAATCAAACATGTCAAATGTAATGATAATCACAATATTATGATAAGCCAAACAAATTTGAACTTGAACTTTTCCAAAACAACTTCAAAACATTCCCAACAACTCAATTGTGAGACTGTGTGCGTGTGCGTGTGCGTGTGCGTGTGCGTGTGCGTGTGCGTGTGCGTGTGCGTGTGCGTGTGCGTGTGCGTGTGCGTGTGCGTGTGCGTGTGCGTGTGCGTGTGCGTGTGCGTGTGCGTGTGCGTGTGAGAATCTCGTAAGGCATTGCAAGTGCTTGAGATTACCCCTACAATCTGGGTAATTTGTTTGATCGTGCAATGAACGTTTTAGAGCCATTTCGTTCTAATCTTCTGCAGAGGAAATCAACTTCCTTTCTAGAAACGAAACCAAACTACTTGCTTGGGTCTCGGCGACATACTGAGCTGCGCGCGATACTTAGAGCAGACAGTGATTATTAACATTACTCTATGGCAAACACATACACTATTATTTTGTGATCTACTTTACATGCTGCATAAAGTCAACAATTACTTGTTATAAGTATTTTTTAAGGTTGTGAGAGCACGCCTTCTTAGAAGCAATGTCTAACCCGCTATATAATGGCAAGTTTACGTGGTACGCTCAAGGGATTTATTTTATTCTAATAAATGCCACAGATGCAACAAATGATGATGATAAAATGCCACTGTAGGGCACAGCGCTCTCTTATCCTGGAGATAAATAAATGAAACAATGGCGATAACTTGTATTATCTGTTACCTTTAATTTAGGTATTGTATTGTAGAGTGTACATAATAACCATCGCATAGCAAGAATTGTTACATAGTCTATTAAATAACGTAAACATATATCATAGCAAATTGTTCGCCTACACAACCACCTATTTTCAAACAAACCACTGACCCGTCCTTACCAGGTGTTAGTATTGTTGGTGTTAGAGTAGGCCTAACTGTGCCGGTACCTTAACTGGCGGTTTATATTACATTAACGAGACTGATGATCATGATTTAAATAGTCAGCCTGTAATAAAAGTCTATTGTACTTGTTCAGAATAGCAGATCATCTGTGAACGGTAACAAGCACAATTACAATAATGTAACTAATTTCTAGAGTTCGAAATTATTACTGTTCGTCCTACCCTGTTCTCAAAAGCTGCATTAGGCCTACTGTGCCTCGTTAATGCTCACCTGAGCACGTGTTCGGTTGTGCGATTGTCTTCGTCCTATTAAATCTACACAACTACAAACCATCTACAAATACGCGCATAGCAAACAATACACTAATGTAGCCCCTCCCATGTTAACATGTGTACGGGTACGTTCAGAGAAATGTAGTTGTACATTTATCACAACTGGGGTGACGTTACGAAATTATGACTAAACATTCGTCAATGATACATATAAAATATAATGAATGTCTGTACTCACTCGGCGTCAGTTTCCGGCGTGGGTAGATCCCCGATGGTTGTCAGTGTGAGCGTGGACCAGTAGAGCGAGCCAAGGTACATCCTGGTGAGCGTAGCGTAGTCCCCCGGCCGCTTGGGGTAGACCCACTCCCCCTTGAAGTCTTCCGCTTGCGACAGCAGGAAGTAGAAGCAGCCGAACCAGTGGGCGAGGATCAACAGGATGTGGATGAGATTCACCACACGCCACAGGTTCGGGTACACCGTCCTCGACTCCACCATGTAGTAGTAGTGATAGAGACGATACACTTTGAGGAACCGAGGGAACCGGAGGATGGGGTTCACACCGATGTTAAACTGGAGGAGGTCGAGCGGTAGCAACGCGCCCAAGTCGAGGAGGAACGCGCGACTCTTCATGTAATGTCCGGCAAGCTTCTTGGAGTCGTAGACCATGAGACCCTGCTCGAGATATCCTGTGCGGAACTGTACTGCGACGTCGAGGAGGAACATGGCGTCGCTGAAGCCGTCGCAGCTGAACCAGAAGACCGACGCCTTGGACTGCAGCTCCGGGAACGACTGACGCACGATCAGCGTCCACAGGTTGTAGAGGACGCAACAGGAGAGGACGAGCAGCCAATAGAAATAGAAGTTCTCGTCGGGGTTGACGACGCTGATCGGGAGACGCTGTTGACGGCGACGTCTCCGGCGTCGGGTGTTGGTGACGCTCTGGGACGTCCCGCTGTCGCCGTCGTCCCCCGTGTCCACGGTCTCCTATGACAGGACACAGTTAGACGGGCACCGACAGGTTCTCAAACATCACGGACACTCAGTTAAGTGATTGAAGCTCTGGTTACTGTTTGAAACTGCCGGAAATCGAACCCAAATCCTCTAGATGCTTCACGTGCCACTCGTGCCACCACCCTATACGTGCGTCAAGCGAGGGCTTCACGTGCCACTCGTTCCACCACCCTATACGTGCGTCAAGCGAGGGCTTCACGTGCCACTCGTGCCACCACCCTATACGTGCGTCAAGCGAGGGCTTCACGTGCCACTCGTGCCACCACCCTATACGTGCGTCAAGAGAGGGCTTCACGTGCCACTCGTTCCACCACCCTATACGTGCGTCAAGCGAGGGCTTCACGTGCCACTCGTGCCACCACCCTATACGTGCGTCAAGCGAGGGCTTCACGTGCCACTCGTGCCACCACCCTATACGTGCGTCAAGCGAGGGCTTCACGTGCCACTCGTGCCACCACCCTATACGTGCGTCAAGCGAGGGCTTCACGTGCCACTCGTGCCACCACCCTATACGTGCGTCAAGCGAGGGCTTCACGTGCCACTCGTGCCACCACCCTATACGTGCGTCAAGCGAGGGCTTCACGTGCCACTCGTTCCACCACCCTATACGTGCGTCAAGCGAGGGCCATACTGAAACATTTTAGAGTAGGTACGCTCACAGCACTACTGTCAGTCCAAGGACAGACTACTACATACCACACAGTACTACGGTATACATCCAACTCGCATGGTCATAAAACAAACAACCAAGGTCAAGATCTACTTGATTGTCGCCTAGCGGCTAGTAACTAGTATAACCATGGAGTTATATAGGTAAAATCCATGGTATAACTTAGTTCGCGAGTTATCCAAGCATCCGCCGCTAGCGCGGCGAGCGGCGATTAAGTAGTTTTTGACCAAGGTCTACTTTATCTCCACCTAGCGGAAGTTCGTCGAAGCATAGGTCGAAGGAAACTGCGTTAAGCACAAATATCAATCAATCAATATTCTAATGTATTTGCCGCTTGGCGGAGATCAAGTAGACCTTGCGTCTAACCAAGGTCAGTAAATCCTCTGGCGGGGGCTCGTCGAACTTCCAATGAGGTTTACCGAGTCTCCGCCAGGGGATCTACGAACCGAAGGTACTATAGGCCGGACGCCGTAACAAAAAGGTGTTGTCGTCACAACTAATAACTCTTGCCGGCGTAGTGATATGTGGACGTTTACGCAGTGCTCATCCGCGCACTAAACCTGTCAGAGTGAAAATACACTGATCGGCAAGGCGGTGTTAGAAAATACTGGCTTTAGTAGGCTGTGACTTAAAAATAATAACATCAAGAAAGCTTTGACTTTTGTGTGTTGCTAGGATACTTGATATATTTCTTTGTCATTTGATGGTCTGTTGTCTTTATTGCCGTTTCGTGTTTGACAGGAGTTGAGTTTACGTGAGGAAAATATGGTGGCGTTTTTTCTTAATATGTGACGCCCGTGCTCGACGGATTCACCCTGTAATATTATTTATGAAAATTTATTACCGATATCAAGAAACACTGACACTGAAAACATTACTCGAGATCTTTCAGAGTGGTCATATGCGTTCCCTGTGCCTTTAGGGTACGACAATATGCAGACAGACAAAGGTTGGTCGTCCGTAGCTGTTCCTTCTTCGGCACCAAGGCATGCCTAGCATGATGGGACGGAACTACTTTAAATTTTCACAAATATAATGAAGTAGTTGTTAATTTATAAGTGAATATAATTAAGTAGATAGTAAGAAAGTTAGTTTATTCCTGCATAATTTAACCGCAAACACATACCAAGAGGGAGAAAGATAACATTTAAACCAGGGCCCATGTCCACCAATCTATGAAATAACAATACATGTTTACTTATGGTAAGGCAATGCGTAGTAGTCTACATTTAAGTTGGTATTACAGCGTGTGAGGTCACTTGCTTTTACATCATCCGTGACGACAACACTCTCTTTGTTACGGCGTCCGGCGTATAGAGCACTCAAAATAGACTAGAAGCATTCTGGTGGCAAGAAAATAAACTTCTATTAGGAGTGGTTTAGCTGTAAATTTGCATTGCTTAGCAGCGCTGTCTATGTTAGTTTGGAGTCCAAGGTCTACTTGATCTCCGCCTAGCGGAGGCTCGTAAGAGTTCGACGAGCCTCCGCTAGGCGGAGATCAAGTAGACCGTGCTAGTTGCTTGGTGCCTAACCTTACAACACAGCTGGCAGTGTCTGCTTTAATAATGGACAACACTGCTTTTTGTTTGTTTCCTCCGCAGCCTCCGAAGTGCTCCGAAGTTGCTGAAATACCGAAAGATTGTATTTGCGGTTATCTTGAGTGTTCATTGTTTTAAATAATGGCTAAACCATTTGCCGATATGCTTAAGGTGAAAGTTCCAGTTGGTATATTCAACGGTTACAAATTGGAAGGTATTCGATACAAAGTGGAGTATATCGAGGAAGAACTCAATGCTTTGCCAGCAAATAAAAAAATATGTCTACGATCTCCGGTGTTCCCGATTGGAAATAACGAAGAATACCAGGCAAGAATAATTTGTTATTTCAAAGGTGGTTGTGATTATGTTAATGGTTGCAAATCAGATGGTTGTTCTTACGTTCAGTTCAAATCAAGGGATAAAATCAACCCCATCAACATAAAAAAAGTTGATGTTTCATACCATACGAAATGTCCAAATGGTGGTGTTCAAATGAGAAGTTGGTTGTCGTACCCGGCGAAAGAAATTAAGTACTTTTGTGAAGACGGTTATCCAACGTGGGGTAGCTGTTGGTGGACTTCCAAGCCAGATGTTTCAACTTGGCTCATCAACGGGACTCTGACTTTAATATGTGACATTACACTTCACATCCCTGTATCACCAGCTCAAGTGGATCCAGATAATAAACTGATTAACATTCCGCAGAAACAACTTGTTGGGGACATAAGTAGTCTTCTTGGCAAAGAAGAGCTCTCTGATGTAAATATTGAGGTGGGAGGTGAGATGTTCAAGGCACACAAGGTCATTCTCTCGGCTCGAAGTCCCGTATTCGCCAAAATGTTCCAAACGGAGATGTCAGAGAACAAACTGAGCGTTGTTGAGATAACGGACATGACGTACAATGAGGTGCAGAGCCTGCTGGTGTACGTGTACACTGACATGGTGGATGGGCACGCGGAGCCGATGCTGGCGGCGGCCGACAAGTACCAGATGGAAGATCTCAAGGACAAGTGCGAGGGACTTCTGGCTCAGGGTCTGAGCGTGCAGAACTCAGTCAGACTCTTTCTGCTCGCCGACCTTCACAGGGCGAGAACTCTCAAGGCCAAGGCGGTCGACTTTATCAAGAACAACACGCAGAAAGTCAGCGAGACCGAGGACTGGAAACTTGCCAAGCAAATGCGGCCTCTTGAGATGGCTGCGGCGTTCTTGTAAATAGTTGATTATTAGGCCTATCTAGCTTGTTATTAACAGTAAGATTCATGTTTGCATTAAAGCTATGGAGATAATCGTTTGTTATTGTTTGTGATGTGGAGGTAGAAATGCTGTTAGGTGGTTATAATATGTCATCTGAAATTCATTTCAGCTGGTGGGAATTCCATTTTATGTACATGTCTAGCACCAAACGGATGCAGGTAATTCATGAGTTGTATTGGGCCTACGTCATCTCCAGAGCTAGCAGAACCCATATTCCTTTAACCCAAGTCCATCCAAAATGGTGGTTACAAAGATCAACGTGAGCTCTTGCCAGAGATAAACTGGAGAGTTCGAAAAGTCCCCGCTAGGAGAGTTACGATCTTCGGTAGGCCCAAAATGCCTGACAGCTAAACAGTACCTCCACGTTGACAAGTGTTCTCCGGTGCAACAACGCTTCTTCGCTTTCGTCAACCGTTTTACCTGTGCGTGACGTACAATATTGTGTACACAGACACACCCACACACACAGACACACACACACACACACACACACACACACAGACACAGACACACACACAGACAAGGCACCGATCGAGTTGTACTGAGAGATTCACTCCGCTACGCTACGCTCATCTACTAATGGTCTACGCTAAATGTCTCAATCGGAATCCCAATGGTAGACACTAAGGGCCAGATGCACAGTCGAGTTAAGTACCTAGGTATATGATTTGATGAAGTTTAAGTGTTTACTTGGATAGACAGACCAAAATGGTTGAGTTAATTGGAACTCAGAACAAGATAAACATATTCTAGTGAGTGAAATGGTACAGAAGGACGAGAGCTTACTTGAGAAAGTAGATAGGTGATGAAGTTTGTTTTTCTTAAGGAAAATAACATGTAATAAAACAATTCCATAGAAACAAATCCTATTCTTAACGTGACAATTTATCGTTTGTGCATATCGCCCTGTCACGAAACTGTACTGTTCGTTTATACCGGCCACTGGCACTGATAACCACAACAGTAATCGCAAATAAGCTCACATGGTTATGTACGAACCAAAGCCTTGAAACGTAAATATTCAATTATTGGAATGAGTACGAGTGACGAGTGTTGATGCTTTACGTCACCACTATTGCAATTATGCTATTCGAGCCAATGAGAAGTGATAGATAAAGATGAAGGGCAATTTAAATATAAACAATTTCTTATGCGGAATTCGAACCCACGTCCCTGGGTAGTATTCCTTTAAGGCCTGCGCCCCAACCACAAGACCAACCGCTTTAACGGCGTATGCAAGTGATAATTTTGACTACCTTTACAGAATTAGTAATTAAATTGTTACTAGAATAAAATGTTAAGGCTAGAATGTTAAAAATATATAATGTGACGATTATGGATAGTGTGGGAAACACTTCCACTTTCAAGGATACTCGTTTCACATTTCCCACGTGACGTCACAGCGGCCACAATTACTGACACATTTGTTTTAGACATCCCTCTCGAATATTGATGACTATGGGTAAAAGGTGACTAAAAGTAATGTTAACAATTTGAAAAAAAAGTAAAACTAAAATCGCAAAATTTCATTTACATATCAAATTTTTTCCAAAAGGTCCTGCAAAAGCTCTCAACTCAATTAAAACTTTTTTTTAAGTCTACCATACTTATGCTTAAGTGGTTTTGTCATGCTTGAGCTACCGGAGAATGCATCGCAAAGATGGCCCCACGTGCATAACTGTAAGGTACGTACAGCCAGAGTCAGAGTCGAGTGGGCCGTAATGTAAATGTACCATGCGAGATGGAATGGGAAGCGAAAAAGACTTTACCTGCGTCTCTGGTATTTGTCGAGTAGAAAAGCGCTTCAAGAAGGAATCCTCTCGCTTTAAGGGTGGCTTCGTCTTCTGTATTGTCGATGTGATGGCGCCAGATAGCTGCACAGTCGTTCTCAGCTTCATCCAGCGCTGGTTACTCTTAGTCCTGCAACAGAGTGCGCCACTTGTTATTGCTATGCTATTGGACATTACTCAAACCAATGTGACACTCCGAGTTTTGTGCGTATCATGAGAGACAAATGTAACCTTATTTTATTGGTACATCTTCAGAACGCTTCCAGACATTGAAAAAGTAATTGTTATTCGAGATTTTGGTTTGAAATCAGCTTAGCAATTAATTTATTTAACTTTTAGGGCGGTTATTTCTGTCCTTAAGTAAATTACAGATATAATAATCGTAACAGTTAAAATGTTTGTTAGTTTATAGAGTCACTGGTTAGCTGATGCACAACAAAATCTCGGGTAAGTATCAATTCGTCAGTAGCAAGAAGCGTTCTCAAAATATCAATAAGATATCGTTATTTAGCGAGTTCGGTTCTTTTTAATCTTAAAAATTAAGAAACGTGCGGAAAAATTATAGAGTTGTTCACTCTCACTTTAGAAAACCCATAGCCAGAAGTGCCATTCTCTTTTACTGATATATGTTATACTTAACACTACCACCACCGTAGGTTCCATTACCCGCTACCGTTCGACGTTTTAGCACTTGGACAAAAAGTGCGCGCACGATTCAGTTTGGCCACACCTAATAAATGCAAGTTGGCGCAATTTGAGTATCATTTTTCTCCCCTGTTATCAGGAAAAGTAACGATTGCCACCTGCCAGATACAGGACTAACATATTTGACAGGGGTAGTTTACCGCTCAATGATTGAGCTGCCTCGTATGGCAGACCCTGAACGTGAACCAGTTCTCATCAAGACTAAACTAAATGTTCAATTGCAACCTTTGAGGTTAGTCTTTGATAATCGTGTATTTTTCATGAACCACGATTGGTTCAAACACGTTGAATTGTTATCGTAGGTCGTTGGATAGAAAATTTGAAAAGTAATTTTTATTTGTTGTTTTTGAAGATTTAGGGACCGTGTGAGAAATAAGAAAAGCGTCCTAGATAATGTTTTAACCTGAAACTTGCACATTGTCCGACATGAATTGGGCACCCAAATTATACAAAATGCATTGTGGTGGCAAGAAAATAAACTATCATGAAGAGGAGTTTAGCTGACAATTGTTCATCGTTTTGTGTGTTGTTAAATCATCACTGGGTGCTAAGCTCGGTATTACGAACTATGGCAACCAGGCATCCCATTGGTTGTTACTTGTTGCCACGGTGAAAACAAGTTAGTAGCCTTCTAAATATTTATCCGATGTTCATAATACCGGGCGTAGTCTCCAATAGATTGATTGATTGATTATCGTCTTTATTTATGGCGGGATTAATGCCTGTTAGGTATTCTCTTCCATCCAACCATTTTATAAGATATATATATTACCAATACAGATTCTAATATTAATTTTGATTCCGGAGAACAATAAAGATATGTTCTTTATGAACATCTTTATGGGTTAGTTCTTGAGTTCCTTGAGCGTATACCACGTGACCACGATTCCCATAGTCCATGAAAGCTGCCTAGAGAAGTGGGTTACTAACTACCCACGACCTGCGTATTTCAAACTATATAGAAAACACTGTTTATATGTTCTAGACTTAAAATAAGTTTGCGCTAAAGTTAGAGCTTGTTTAGCGAAGTCATAATGCCAGCTTATTTGAATATAATTTTCACCCAGGACTATGTGTTTAAAAAGTGGAGTGGGGGAAATGTATCACATCCATAATTCCGAATAATATGCACAATATTTCAAGAAGACCGGAAGCGCTAAGCAAAATCAAGATGGCAGCGTCCATGATAGCGCGCGTAATATCCGGCCAGATTTGAACCTCTGCTGAGATAAACATTCTATTATTTTACCTTGGCCCTGTAATAAATACATTGATGCGCGCCTACAAGGGCCAATTTGTCACAGAAGTGTGAGGGGCCGGGACAAAGATGGATGGCCGCAACTCTGCACCCCATCAATCACATTCTTATCCACGGATACCACCGCGCTTTTTACACACACTATCTGCGCAAAGAAAACATGGAGTAATTCGCATTGACGCACTCTATGAGGTATCGGAAATCAATTTACGAACCGAGGCAGCGGTATTTGTTGGGGGTGGAACAGGGAAGGAGACAAGCGCCACAAGTCATTAGAACTCTGCAACTTTGTACTTGGTGAAAATATTCAAAACAGTTTTTTAAGTGAAAAATTAAAAGTTTCGTTAATGTTCCATAGGAAAAAATAATGGCTCGTTTAGCACTGAGGGGGGGGGGGGGGTTGTTACGGGGGTAAAGCTTATCTTATTGACACGAGAAAGAATGCCTAGAACAATACTAATAATCATGCTGCTCGAGAAGCTGCGGAAGTGAAAGACGAAATTAATGTCAGTTAGACAAACACCCCCTGCCGTATTCGGGATTCGAACCCACGTCTCCAGGTGACATGCGCCAAGGGATGACGCCCAAACCGCATGAGCCACCGTGGACGGTTGATATGAGAAAAATACTAAAGAAATTAGAATAGAAATATTAATGGTAAAAGCTTAATTCCTGATGGATTTTGAACCTAGGTCTTATGCTTTGCTGGCATATGTCGACATGCCCAGCTGGCATAGGTCGACATGCCCAGCTGGCATATGTCTACATGCCCAGCTGGCATATGTCGACATGCCCAGCTGGCATATGTCTACATGCCCAGCTGGCATATGTCTACATGCCCAGCTGGCATATGTCGACATGCCCAGCTGGCATATGTCGACATGCCCAGCTGGCATATGTCGACATGCCCAGCTGGCATATGTCGACATGCCCAGCTGGCATATGTCGACATGCCCAGCTGGCATAGGTCGACATGCCCAGCTGGCATATGTCGACATGCCCAGCTGGCATATGTCGACATGCCCAGCTGGCATAGGTCGACATGCCCAGCTGGCATATGTCGACATGCCCAGCTGGCATAGGTCGACATGCCCAGCTGGCATAGGTCGACATGCCTAGCTGGCATGTGTCGACATGCCAGCTGGCATATGTCGACATACCCAGCTGGCATATGTCGACATGCCCAGCTGGCATATGTCGACATGCCCAGCTGGCATATGTCGACATGCCCAGCTGGCATATGTCGACATGCCCAGCTGGCATATGTCGACATGCCCAGCTGGCATATGTCGACATGCCCAGCTGGCATATGTCGACATGCCCAGCTGGCATATGTCAACATGCCCAGCTGGCATATGTCGACATGCCCAGCTGGCATATGTCGACATGCCCAGCTGGCATATATCGACATGCCCAGCTGGCATATGTCGACATGCCCAGCTGGCATATGTCGACATGCCCAGCTGGCATATGTCGACATGCCCAGCTGGCATATGTCAACATGCCCAGCTGGCATATGTCGACATGCCCAGTTGGCATATGGCCACATGCCCAGCTGGCATATGTCGACATGCCCAGCTGGCATATGTCGACATGCCCAGCTGGCATATGTCGACATGCCCAGCTGGCATATGTCGACATGCCCAGCTGGCATATGTCGACATGCCCAGCTGGCATATGTCGACATGCCCATCTGGCATATGTCGACATACCCAGCTGGCATATGTCGACATGCCCAGCTGGCATATGTCTACATGCCCAGCTGGCATATGTCGACATGCCCAGCTGGCATATGTCGACATGCCCAGCTGGCATATGTCGACATGCCCAGCTGGCATAGGTCGACATGCCCAGCTGGCATATGTCGACATGCCCAGCTGGCATAGGTCGACATGCCCAGCTGGCATATGTTGACATGCCCAGCTGGCATATGTCGACATGCCCAGCTGGCATAGGTCGACATGCCCAGCTGGCATATGTCGACATGCCCAGCTGGCATAGGTCGACATGCCCAGCTGGCATATGTTGACATGCCCAGCTGGCATATGTCGACATGCCCAGCTGGCATAGGTCGACATGCCCAGCTGGCATATGTCGACATGCCCAGCTGGCATATGTCTACATGCCCAGCTGGCATAGGTCGACATGCCCAGCTGGCATATGTTGACATGCCCAGCTGGCATATGTCGACATGCCCAGCTGGCATAGGTCGACATAGCCAGCGGAACTCCTGGTTTAGGTCGATTACAATTGCTTTAAAATGCTTTAAAATCGTGAAAAAGTAACCCAAAATATGTCATCCTCTAGAGACTTTAATTCTCATTCTTAAAAAGGTTTTTTCTAATGTTCCAAGAAATATTTCCGTTTGAAACTAACTTATTCAATTTTGAAAGGTGTGTTGCAAAAACAAATTAGAATAGTTCAATACGTTAATTTGACGAACAGAAATAGTTATTGGAACAAAGAATTTTTCACAAGAAAGAACACTGAATTATTTAGGGGATTACATATGTTGGTTTACTTTCTGACAATTGTAAAACATTTAAAAGCAATTAACCGACAGACAGTCTTACACCTGTCTAGCTGTTGGATGTGTAGGTTGCATTGAGAATACGTTCAGCTATGATTAGCACTTGACAAAGTACAGCTTAGAACCCTTCTTATTCACCACGTGAGTACATTCATTACACTTCCCCGAAAGGTAGGATTAGTAGCGTACGTGGAGTGGGGGGGGGGGAATTCGCCCAACACCCCTCCCCCCCTACTTTTACCTGTGATGCATGCTTAATTCGGTTGGCTACATACATGATGCTTTCAGGGACATTATGAAGTGTGCTGTGATACTCTTTAGTTTCACTTTTTGCAAAAAAAACAAAAATTAATGTACTGAACACCCACTGTTTATTGAACTTTGTGCGTTAAGTAAAACAATTTTAACTCTTTTTCATAATCGAAACGATTTGTTGTTTATTAATGTGACCGTCAAAGTTTTCTCCGAAAGAACAGATTTTCCATTTTAGCCGCCATTACAGACTTCTGCACTGGGATTCTTGGCAAAGGAACGTGTACCCAAATGCAAATGAGGACAATTGTGTAAGAATGGATCTGATGCATATTATTGATACAATTTGAAAGTGTAACTCTTTTTTGGTTTTATATATAATCATATATCACCAAAAATGAATCATATCTTCAAATATAAAGTTCAAAGTGTAACAGCACACTCCATAATTACCGTTTTCATTTTACAGTCGAGCATAATATTCACTCTTATAGATTTTCATATAACACAAAATGGATAGTTTGTTAACTCATAAATATTAATTCATGCGTGAGCTCCACTGTACCGATTATGAGCTGCCTTTGCACTTTTGCAGCGTTCTATATATTTTCCAGAACCCATTTTATTTATTCGGTTTATATTGTGGGTTTCTTTAAATATCACATTACACTGAATAAAAATATAAAATGCTTGATGCCACCTCAGTGGTGTGTTTAAAGGGTAAACTTTGCGTTTATTAGGGTTAAGCCAAGTTAAGCACTTTGAAGAAAAGTATGCTGGTGGTGCTTTATTCTGTAAAGGTGCATTCACAATCTTTACTAGTACTATGGTTTAATGATTAAGACCAAGACAAACCTTAGTCACAGCCAATCAGAGCGCAGTATTCTCCCTCCCAGCCAATAAAAGAAGCCTGTGGCTGAGTCTTAATCATTAAACCATAGTGCTAGTAAAGATTGTGAATACACCTTAACGCTAGCTCGGAAACATAAACATTAAAAGAGAAAACTAGCTGGAAATTATTATTTAATTTCGCCAGGAGATCTGAGAATAATAAAGAAAATTGTTAAGCTCATACGAATATTCAATCAAACCAATAAAACATGCCGTTAGTACGAAGAAGTCGTTTGTTAAATAGATATTTATTAATTTACTTCCTTCTTATTTTCTATGTCCGTTATTTTTGGAGAACACAGCCACTTAGATCACTTAGGGAAACTTTCTTTGTTCTCTCTGAGTTGTTTGGCATCCTCGAGTCGGGGTAGCTTCTTATATCTTCATAGCCTCACTGCTTTGTCACTGCTCACAGCGGGCAAATGGTTCTCGCAGCAGGTAGCAAATAGTAATAATTACTCCGCCGTTTTGATTCTAGTTAAAGAAGTGAGATGTTGGAAGATGCACCAGACTGTCAGCTGGTGATAATTAGACGGTTAACGTTGCTAGCCTGAAAACAATGGGATATTGAAGTCGACACTAGACTGAAAAAAGTATTTCGTTTTTACATTACATGGACTCGATAGTTCAAACCGATTTCATTATGATGACGCTATTCATTTGGCTTTTCGTGCTCGCGTGAGAAGTAATGAGTTTCGTTTGCTACACAGAGAGGCAAATAATTGTGCGATATTGGAGGTTCCATTCATGATGCGAATGGAAATACTTGTTCACACCACGTATAGAAGGGAGATGTTATTTCTTTCTCCTGGTATCAACTAAAAACCAATGTCTACTGTCAAGTTTCAAACTGGAATAATTACTACTCAACATACCAGCCCTTCAACCACTCCACTAACACCCCTACTAACACTACTTTTGAGACAACTACAGTAAGTTTTAGAACCACAAACCGTTTGTGTTGAATATGAAATTTATTTTTAAAATTATCTTTAGTATGATGTATCCTTCTGGTCACCCAATGTACAATGTAGTGCCCGGTCGAGGTGGGTCCCTCCCCGTGGTGACCGGCGCCCGCAGTGCCCGGTCGAGGTGGGTCCCTCCTCGTTGTGACCGGCGCCCGCAGTGCCCGGTCGAGGTGGGTCCCTCCCCGTGGTGACCGGCGCCCGCAGTGCCCGGTCGAGGTGGGTCCCTCCTCGTGGTGACCGGCGCCCGCAGTGCCCGGTCGAGGTGGGTCCCTCCCCGTGGTGACCGGCGCCTGCAGTGCCCGGTCAAGGTGGGTCCCTCTTCGTGGTGACCAGCGCCCTCAGTGCCCGGTCGAGGTGGGTCCCTCCCCGTGGTGACCGGCGCCCGCAGTGCCCGGTCGAGGTGGGTCCTTCCCCGTGGTGACCGGCGCCTGCAGTGCCCGGTCGAGGTGGGTCCTTCCCCGTGGTGACCGGCGCCCGCAGTGCCCGGTCGAGGTGGGTCCCTCCCCGTGGTGACCGGCGCCCGCAGTGCCCGGTCGAGGTGGGTCCCTACTCGTCGTCCCTTCTCGAGGACTCTCGTGGATTTCACACTCATTCCATTATTCACCTCACGTAGCTTTCATCATTTTCTTCTCCATCCTCCTTTTCTTTTCCTATTTTCTGACGTCTTCATACTTGGTGACCCTCAATGCGAACCAAACGTCCACCGACGTTAAATTAAATTACACGCAAATTACACGCCTCCTAAATCCCTTCAATCCCGCTTGTTTTCGATTCCCTTACGACGACCCCGGCGATGTGCAATAGGACTGATCCGGTTGAAGTCATAATATAACCTATAATGTGTTTCATCTTAAGGGAAAATGTCAGTCACCTATTGAAAGTTGAAACTAACTACTAAAATTATTAAGCAACTTTAAGAACTAAAAACTGGACTTAAAAAATTTCAAATATTGCATTCATTATAGTTGGAGCGGGGTGAGGGGAAATTACGTAGCGCGCGGATACGGGAGCTGCCAGCCATGACCCTTCTCTGGTAACACTTTTAACTCGACTGATTACTTGAGGCTCATGTGTAGAGGTCTATCACCCGAGTGGGAATGGAGGGGTGTTAGGAGAGGTATATTACGTCACAATATCGTATCTAGTCGTGGTTTTGGGAAAATACCTATTGTAGGGATGAAAATGATTCCCCTTAAGGAAGACCATTAATTATTAATTGTTGAATTGGCTGGTGCAAGTGTACCGTTCATCAATACTCTCCAAGAAAACTATAAAAGATAATAAATACAATAAATCAACAGATAGGTGGCTTTTTGGTCCAGTGGTTAGCATCCCTGCTTCTAATGCAGAAGATCCCGGGTTCAAATCCCGCTTCAAGTAAATGTTTTTAACTTCTAGCATGGATTCAATTCCATCACTTCTTGGCTTAGGAATTAGTATACGGTGACTTTGGAGCCGTTCTAGCAACGAAGCACTCAATAATTCAAAGTTTTTCTGAATCGGCCTTGTTGATTCTGGCATTTGTCCGCACTCCGCAGGTGTTCGCACTATCCAATCACTGATGCATGTGTTTCATATTTGAAATAAAGATCTTTGATTGGTTATCGGTCACTCGTCGATGGTGTTCGGAGCCTACAGAGTTGGTTTAGTCGCTTTAAATTAAAGTCCCCCACTGAACTTAGACTTGTTACTGAGTGGGTACACTCTATAAGTACGAATTTGTTTATTTATTTAATTTAACAGCGGCAAAGTGTTAGACGACTCCGTGTACTTTGTACTTTCTTCCTTATGAGAAAAAAATAACATTTAAATTCAACAAACTGCTTGAAACAATGTTCTTGAATGGCGACAGGACGAGACTCATACCATTCACACACATGTATCACTTGTGCACTAACTTGTTTACTTTCCACTGAGAAGCTAGAATAAAACGTGGAAGCACACATTCATTCTAAAAGACGGGTTTGTAGTGTTTTTCTTGCACTATACCCCCTTACATGGCAAGGGGCTACCCCCACCATCTGGCCGCGCGGTGAGTGCAGCAATGCCTCATAAATAACCCCTTGCCACGAGTCACCTATTGAAACAGTAATTATCTACAATAACACATTAAAAATCCACAAAATCAATTATCCAAAATCCAAGTAACATAAAAAATGTTCCGAAATATTGATTCTGTGGATTTTAAATGTGATACTGAGGATAATTACCGTTTCAATAGGTGACGTTTTGACAGGTTTAATGTATGATGCACCGCTGCCCCCACCGCGCGGCCGGATAGTGGGCGTAGACCAAGTGTCGTGTAAGAGGGTCTAGCGCCAGAACAACACTGAGATACTGTAGCGGTTGTATACGTCGTACAACACTAGGTACCATAGGACCTAAGTAGCGGGTCAGTTGAGTCCACCCTGAGGCATATTCTATGCGGGCACTTTCAAGTTTCTAGTAAGTAAAATCTAGACAAAAAAGTCGTTCCATTAGATATTGTAATATGCGTTGGTGATGAGACGTGACAAGTTCATGTTAATGTGTTGTCCGTGAGACGCGGCTTGAGGGGGGGGGGGGTAAATGCCAGACGTAAGCTTTTACAGTATGTAGAGGCACCTCCCCCTACGTTCAGCAGCAAGTATGTTGTGCTACTGTTTATAGTTGTCCCAAGATTAGTTTACACCTGCTTTCGTCACATCCGGGGCAGTCGTAGCCAACCGGCGAACCGCCCGAGACACACCAGCGCTAATACCGATCGCTGATTGGCTACGAACCAGTCGCCTGTGACGAAAGCATGTGTAAGGTAGTCTTGGGACAACTATATACTCAACTTCTCTTGTGGAAAATCTGAATTACTTGATGCTACAGTTAATTTTAAATTAAAGAATTCAACATAGGGAAGCACAAATATTAGACTGAGAAGAGTTTACGAAAAGGTACACTTGTCGGCAGATATAGATCAATGGAAGTATACAGAAACTTTCGTAACTTGCATAGCAATACGAGATTCAATACCTCTACTGTTGGTGCTTATCGTATAGCCTATTGAAACTGTTAAATATTGCACTGTTGGGTTCACGACTAATTTGTGCTCAGATACAAACACTACTTTTACCGATACACGACACAGTACACACAGTTGTGCACTGAAAACTATCTTCACGACCTATTTGTGCTCTGATACAAACACTACTTTTACCGATACACGACACAGTACACACAGTTGTGCACTGAAAACTATCTTCACGACCTATTTGTGCTCTGATACAAACACTACTTTTACCGATACACGACACAGTACACACAGTTGTGCACTGAAAACTATCTTCACGACTTATTTGTGCTCTGATACAAACACTACTTTTACCGATACACGACACAGTACACACAGTTGTGCACTGAAAACTATCTTCACGACCTATTTGTGCTCTGATACAAACACTACTTTTACCGATACACGACACAGTACACACAGTTGTGCACTGAAAACTATCTTCACGACTTATTTGTGCTCTGATACAAACACTACTTTTACCGATACACGACACAGTACACACAGTTGTGCACTGAAAACTATCTTCACGACTTATTTGTGCTCTGATACAAACACTACTTTTACCGATACACGACACAGTACACACAGTTGTGCACTGAAAACTATCTTCACGACTTATTTGTGCTCTGATACAAACACTACTTTTACCGATACACGACACAGTACACACAGTTGTGCACTGAAAACTATCTTCACGACCTATTTGTGCTCTGATACAAACACTACTTTTACCGATACACGACACAGTACACACAGTTGTGCACTGAAAACTATCTTCACGACCTATTTGTGCTCTGATACAAACACTACTTTTACCGATACACGACACAGTACACACAGTTGTGCACTGAAAACTATCTTCACGACCTATTTGTGCTCTGATACAAACACTACTTTTACCGATACACGACACAGTACACACAGTTGTGCACTGAAAACTATCTTCACGACCTATTTGTGCTCTGATACAAACACTACTTTTACCGATACACGACACAGTACACACAGTTGTGCACTGAAAACTGTCTTCACGACTTATTTGTGCTCTGATACAAACACTACTTTTACCGATACACGACACAGTACACACAGTTGTGCACTGAAAACTATCTTCACGACTTATTTGTGCTCTGATACAAACACTTCTTTTACCGATACACGACACAGTACACACAGTTGTGCACTGAAAACTGTCTTCACGACTTATTTGTGCTCTGATACAAACACTTATTTTACCGATACACGACACAGTACACACAGTTGTGCACTGAAAACTATCTTCACGACTTATTTGTGCTCTGATACAAACACTTCTTTTACCGATACACGACACAGTACACACAGTTGTGCACTGAAAACTATCTTCACGACTTATTTGTGCTCTGATTCAAACACTTCTTTTACCGAACCACGACACAGTACACACAGTTGTGCACTGAAAACTATCTTCACGATCTATTTGTGCTCTGATACAAACACTACTTTTACCGATACACGACACAGTACACACAGTTGTGCACTGAAAACTATCTTCACGACTTATTTGTGCTCTGATACAAACACTACTTTTACCGATACACGACACAGTACACACAGTTGTGCACTGAAAACTATCTTCACGCCTTATTTGTGCTCTGATACAAACACTACTTTTACCGATACACGACACAGTACACACAGTTGTGCACTGAAAACTATCTTCACGCCTTATTTGTGCTCTGATACAAACACTACTTTTACCGATACACGACACAGTACACACAGTTGTGCACTGAAAACTATCTTCACGCCTTATTTGTGCTCTGATACAAACACTTCTCGTACCGATACACGGCACAGTACACACAGTTGTGCACTGAAAACTATCTTCACGACTTATTTGTGCTCTGATACAAACACTTCTCGTACCGATACACGGCACAGTACACACAGTTGTGCACTGAAAACTATCTTCACGACTTATGTGTGCTCTGATACAAACACTACTTTTACCGATACACGACACAGTACACACAGTTGTGCACTGAAAACTATCTTCACGACTTATTTGTGCTCTGATACAAACACTACTTTTACCGATACACGACACAGTACACACAGTTGTGCACTGAAAACTATCTTCACGACTAATTTGTGCTCTGATACAAACACTTCTTTTACCGATACACGGCACAGTACACACAGTTGTGCACTGAAAACTATCTTCACGACTTATTTGTGTTCTGATACAAACACTTCTTTTACCGATACACGGCACAGTACACACAGTTGTGCACTGAAAACTATCTTCACGACTTATTTGTGCTCTGATACAAACACCTCTTTTACCGATACTCGACACAGTACACACAGTTGTGCACTGAAAACTATCGAAGATTATAGTACGGATTTTACAAACTTTATAGATTAACAAAAGTGTGATGATGCAATATATAAAATATAAACCTTTAAATATTAATATTTTATACCCCTCCCTAAAGTTATGGCAGAGTATCGTAAACATAATATTGGGGGTATGTACTGTCAAGGAAAGTGTTTGTGTTAAGTTTTAAACATCTTTTGATGACTCTTTTGAAGGTTTACTCTTTACAAGCCTGTTTTCAGAGATATTCAAGTAAAACTAAAAAGCGAGACGAACGATCTCGACGATGTGTGATGAAACTGAAAATCTTATATTGGGCTGACGCTATATGACTTACAAACAAATTAAAAAACCAACAAATAAAATTGTTAAGCGAGCGAAACGAGCGACTCCATTAGACTTTTATGGCACTAGTTTTTTTTCTGTCGAAAGCGGTCAAACGGAAATTTCGATCAACTTGAATTTTAAATCATCTTCATGAATCGATGTGGATCGAAGGTGTTTAGTTTTGTGGCAAAATCGTTCGAAAAGTTACAAAATTACATATTAGTTACTGAAAAATACTTTTCTGAAACAATATGGCGGCTAAATGTGTGATAGCCATATTTCTAGGAACATTTTCCCGGTCACGAATATGATATTTCATGGCGATCTTATAAACATTGGCAAAGTCACATAAAAGTAACTCGAACATATTTTCTGAAACACAGTCACGGCAAAATGTGAGGTGACTATATTATAGTAACTTTTTGTCCGGTCACGATTTAATTAACTTAAACGCGATCTTATACGTATAAGAAGCAGAAATTACATTTCTATTGCTGTCAATGAGTGTTAGTAACGGTGGCGGACCGCGTCGAAAACACTAGACGTAATGACAACGAAAAATCTTAGCAGCGCACACTACACAGCATTCAACAATACCGAGAAATATAATAGCTATGGAAATTAGAAAAAATGCTTGCAATGCGCATTCTTGTAATGTTGTTAATTGTTTTGTTTTTTTTTTAGCTCTGAGAACTTTTTGCCAGAACGTTCGTAGATATGGACGTGCTCGCTTATCAGCGCGTCACACAGAGCGTTTTCCTCGTATATAACACAACAATAATATAATAACGAATCAAAACATGGTCTCCATGGATGAAGCAACTGTAATTGCCGAGCTCGGCCGAGTGTTAACAGCGACTCGAATCTGTTGTGACAAACGCGTCCGATATCCCACTGGGCGAATCGGCTGCGCGAGTTATTAGCCGTGTTTTCATCGCTGCCGATGAGGAAGAGAGGGGGGTAATTATCTACTGCACAACATGCGAGTTCCCTCGGGCTTCATTTTCCCCTCCACTCCATCGTACCGCGGCCAGGCAATCGCCCCTGACAACAACAACAACAACACAATTAAGGAAGGAAATAACATGAGGGTGTTTTTAAGAACGAAACGCGTCTGAGATGTGTTTGTTTTGGTGTGTGTGTGGGGGGGGGGGGGGGGGGGGCTCGCTCTTAGAAGCGTTTTAGATGAAGATGAGGTCCAGGCTAAATGTCACTCGTATCTCTCCTCTTTGCATCCTTTCGTTTACCCCGTTATGGTTTATTTACATTTTTAAACCTCACCCTCTCCCTATATTAAGTAATGGAATTAGTTTTCGTGTTTTACTAGAAGATTATTAGAAAGTTATTCTTTTGAGATGTGTGGAAGTTGTTTTTACATTTTACCTTAGTATTTAACCTTATAGTCATACAGGTTTTATGTGAGACAACTTAACATGCCTTAATCCCATATCCCATCGCAATGAAGACATAATACATCTATCTCTTTTTCTCTCTCCTCTATTCTATCCATCCGTCTGTCTACCGCGTTAAAATATCTGCATCATTTTAAACCCCTAAATTTTGCAGACTCCCTTTTCCTCTTGACCCACCAGATTGTACGATGTATACACTTACTTGAAGTATACTTCCCATATTTGTTCTCTTCTTTTTTAACATAATATTTTGAAAAACTCCATCCTCCTCTCTTCAACTCCCCGCCCGCCCCCCCCCTCCCGTGTCTTGTATAAATTCTCATACGTTCCTCATAGTCCCGTTCTCTCCGCCGACGTAATCTCACCTCGCATCTATTGTCCCCCCCCCCCCCCACCCCCCGGACCACAGCCCCTCGTCTGGACCGGCGCAAGGAGGATTGTCCCTGAGAGGAAAGCAGCCGTGCCTCTCTGAGTGAACAGTCGTACCATTCACAGCAAGCCGCGTTCTCTAGCCTTATCTGATCTGATCATCCTGTCTGTACTAACCCGACTGGAATGAGGCTATGTGCATAGAGACGACCACGTCGTAGTAACGGACATCCTAGCGTCGCATTTTATGTGATTTGGATCGATATTTGCGGGATTACGATGTGTGATGTATTTGGGCTACCAACCACCACCTAGTTGTGACTGAGTCATCAGTTTGGAGTGAAAATATACAAATTGAGTGGGGAAGAAAATTTGATGTA
>OX246740.1:25006893-25123692 GCA_945910005.1 Isoperla grammatica
TAATAAGAATAGGCGTTTTGTGGAGGCTAGAGCTGACTTATATTGTTAGGCAGGAAGAAATGGGAGACAGGTGGGACTGTAAATGGAGCTTGGAACTGACCTTTCTTTAAAGCTGGAAACATCCCCACATGATTTACGCAGGTTGTTTTTGTTTGCATGTTTTTGGTTGTTTTCGTGTTGTTTGCAAAGAATATAAATATAATAACACTATTCTCGGGAGAAGAAAACGCAAAATGGCGATGCTGCTCTTGGTCGTAAACAGGGGATCAAAAGAAGAGTAAAATGGAATCTTTTAAGCGTGAGATATAATGAACATCTTTATCAGCTCTTCAAGACTCACGCCTGTAGAGTTCTTAGATGAGTTTGAATACCGATATTTTGTACGCAGGCATAGACATTTATTCCTAATTTGGAATCTTGGTGAATATATACTTGCCCTACAAGTTATGTACTTGCGAATGGTATAATGTTTATTATATTTTCTTTCATTCAACATCAGTTACCAATTGCAAACTATCATCGAAGAAATATAATATAAACCATCAATTCACGAGAGAACGAGAGAACGAGAACAAAAAAGTGAAGCAAATGTTATTAAATTCGAAGAGGATAAGTCTGCATTCCACCATCCATAAACCAGTAGGTTGTTTCGGGCGGCGGGGGGCGGGGGGGGGGGGGGGGTCACAGTTGAGTCAGCAGCTCTATGGTCAGCTCCGCAGACCCGAAGGTTGGTTTGACAAAAAGAGAGACGGCGAAATGCTGCTTCGCTTCTCGGTCCAAATGCCAAAAAACGAATTCGTCTTCGTTCTGAGTCTGAGTTAAGTTGGCTGGTGCCCAAGTGTGGACGTCTTATGCCAGGCGTAACTACGGGCGTGGTACAGTCCCTGCACATCAACATGAACCTATCAACATGTCTTATGCCGGGCGGAACTACGGGCGTGGTACAGTCCCTGCACATCAACATGAACCTATCAACATGTCTTATGCCGGGCGGAACTACGGGCGTGGTACAGTCCCTGCACATCAACATGAACCTATCAACATGTCTTATGCCGGGCGGAACTACGGGCGTGGTACAGTCCCTGCACATCAACATGAACCTATCAACATGTCTTATGCCGGGCGGAACTACGGGCGCGGTACAGTCCCAGCACATCAACATGGACCTATCAACATGTCTTATGCCGGGCGGAACTACGGGCGTGGTACAGTCCCAGCACATCAACATGAACCTATCAACATGTCTTATGCCGGGCGGAACTACGGGCGTGGTACAGTCCCTGCACATCAACATGAACCTATCAACATGTCTTATGCCGGGCGGAACTACGGGCGTGGTACAGTCCCTGCACATCAACATGAACCTATCAACATGTCTTATGCCGGGCGGAACTACGGGCGTGGTACAGTCCCTGCACATCAACATGAACCTATCAACATGTCTTATGCCGGGCGGAACTACGGGCGCGGTACAGTCCCAGCACATCAACATGGACCTATCAACATGTCTTATGCCGGGCGGAACTACGGGCGTGGTACAGTCCCTGCACATCAACATGAACCTATCAACATGTCTTATGCCAGGCGGAACTACGGGCGTGGTACAGTCCCAGCACATCAACATGAACCTATCAACATGTCTTATGCCGGGCGGAACTACGGGCGTGGTACAGTCCCAGCACATCAACATGAACCTATCAACATGTCTTATGCCGGGCGGAACTACGGGCGTGGTACAGTCCCTGCACATCAACATGAACCTATCAACATGTCTTATGCCAGGCGGAACTACGGGCGATGGTACAGTCCCTGCACATCAACATGAACCTATCAACATGTCTTATGCCGGGCGGAACTACGGGCGTGGTACAGTCCCTGCACATCAACATGAACCTATCAACATGTCTTATGCCGGGTGGAACTACGGGCGTGGTACAGTCCCTGCACATCAACATGAACCTATCAACATGTCTTATGCCGGGCGGAACTACGGGCGTGGTACAGTCCCTGCACATCAACATGAACCTATCAACATGTCTTATGCCGGGCGGAACTACGGGCGTGGTACAGTCCCAGCACATCAACATGAACCTATCAACATGTCTTATGCCGGGCGGAACTACGGGCGTGGTACAGTCCCTGCACATCAACATGAACCTATCAACATGTCTTATGCCGGGCGGAACTACGGGCGCGGTACAGTCCCAGCACATCAACATGAACCTATCAACATGTCTTATGCCGGGCGGAACTACGGGCGTGGTACAGTCCCTGCACAGCAACATGAACCTATCAACATGTCTCATGCCGGGCGGAACTACGGGCGTGGTACAGTCCCAGCACATCAACATGAACCTATCAACATGTCTTATGCCGGGCGGACTACGGGCGTGGTACAGTCCCTGCACATCAACATGAACCTATCAACATGTCTTATGCCGGGTGGAACTACGGGCGTGGTACAGTCCCTGCACAGCAACATGAACCTATCAACATGTCTCATGCCGGGCGGAACTACGGGCGTGGTACAGTCCCAGCACATCAACATGAACCTATCAACATGTCTTATGCCGGGCGGACTACGGGCGTGGTACAGTCCCTGCACATCAACATGAACCTATCAACATGTCTTATGCCGGGCGGAACTACGGGCGTGGTACAGTCCCTGCACATCAACATGAACCTATCAACATGTCTTATGCCGGGCGGAACTACGGGCGCGGTACAGTCCCAGCACATCAACATGAACCTATCAACATGTCTTATGCCGGGCGGAACTACGGGCGCGGTACAGTCCCAGCACATCAACATGAACCTATCAACATGTCTTATGCCGGGCGGAACTACGGGCGATGGTACAGTCCCTGCACATCAACATGAACCTATCAACATGTCTTATGCCGGGCGGAACTACGGGTGCGGTACAGTCCCTGCACATCAACATGAACCTATCAACATGTCTTATGCCGGGCGGAACTACGGGCGATGGTACAGTCCCCGCACAACAACATGAACCTATCAACATGTCTTATGCCAGGCGGAACTACGGGCGCGGTACAGTCTCAGCACATCAACATGAACCTATCAACATGTCTTATGCCGGGCGGAACTACGGGCGCGGTACAGTCTCAGCATATCAACATGAACCCATCAACATGTCTTATGCCGGGCGGAACTACGGGCGCGGTACAGTCCCTGCACAACAACATGAACCTATCAACATGTCTTATGCCGGGCGGAACTACGGGCGATGGTACAGTCCCTGCACATCAACATGAACCTATCAACATGTCTTATGCCGGGCGGAACTACGGGTGCGGTACAGTCCCTGCACATCAACATGAACCTATCAACATGTCTTATGCCGGGCGGAACTACGGGCGCGGTACAGTCCCTGCACAACAACATGAACCTATCAACATGTCTTATGCCGGGCGGAACTACGGGCGATGGTACAGTCCCTGCACATCAACATGAACCTATCAACATGTCTTATGCCGGGCGGAACTACGGGTGCGGTACAGTCCCTGCACATCAACATGGACCTATCAACATGTCTTATGCCGGGCGGAACTACGGGCGTGGTACAGTCCCTGCACATCAACATGAACCTATCAACATGTCTTATGCCGGGCGGAACTACGGGTGCGGTACAGTCCCTGCACATCAACATGAACCTATCAACATGTCTTATGCCGGGCGGAACTACGGGTGCGGTACAGTCCCTGCACATCAACATGAACCTATCAACATGTCTTATGCCGGGCGGAACTACGGGCGATGGTACAGTCCCTGCACATCAACATGAACCTATCAACATGTCTCATGCCGGGCGGAACTACGGGCGTGGTACAGTCCCAGCACAACAACATGAACCTATCAATATGTCTTATGCCAGGCGGAACTACGGGCGTGGTACAGTCCCTGCACATCAACATGAACCTATCAACATGTCTTATGCCGGGCGGAACTACGGGCGTGGTACAGTCCCAGCACAACAACATGAACCTATCAACATGTCTTATGCCGGGCGGAACTACGGGTGCGGTACAGTCCCAGCACATCAACATGAACCTATCAACATGTCTTATGCCAGGCGGAACTACGGGTGCGGTACAGTCCCTGCACATCAACATGAACCTATCAACATGTCTTATGCCGGGCGGAACTACGGGCGATGGTACAGTCCCTGCACATCAACATGAACCTATCAACATGTCTCATGCCGGGCGGAACTACGGGCGTGGTACAGTCCCAGCACAACAACATGAACCTATCAACATGTCTTATGCCAGGCGGAACTACGGGCGTGGTACAGTCCCTGCACATCAACATGAACCTATCAACATGTCTTATGCCGGGCGGAACTACGGGCGTGGTACAGTCCCAGCACAACAACATGAACCTATCAACATGTCTTATGCCGGGCGGAACTACGGGTGTGGTACAGTCCCTGCACATCAACATGAACCTATAATCATGTCTTATGCCGGGCGGAACTACGGGCGTGGTACAGTCCCAGCACATCAACATGCACCTATCAACATGTCTTATGCCAGGCGGAACTACGGGCGATGGTACAGTCCCCGCACATCAACATGAACCCATCAACATGTCTTATGCCGGGCGGAACTACGGGCGTGGTACAGTCCCTGCACATCAACATGAACCTATCAACATGTCTTATGCCGGGCGGAACTACGGGCGCGGTATAGTCCCTGCACATCAACATGAACCTATCAACATGTCTTATGCCGGGCGGAACTACGGGCGTGGTACAGTCCCAGCACATCAATATGAACCTATCACATTGGCCGCTTTCAGTAGCGTTAAAGATGAATGGAAAACGAGAAGGTAGTAACCGTGGTTAGTACAGGAGCTGTGTGGCTAACTCCGAAGGCCTCCAGTAGCCATGGCATGGTAACAACGGCTGCCTAGAGATGGCCGGATGGTGCGATGTCCCCTAGTTAGGGGATCCCTAGGATTGCTCCTAGGGTATTGCATGTTGTTTTTCATAAGTAAAACAAACTCTCTGACAGTAGGAAGTTCCCTACCTAACCTTAGGGGACAGCTGTGCATCTGGGCCTAATGAATGCTGATTCGTATCCACAAAGTCGTGAATCAAGAGTGTTAGCTAGACCCACATTGGCAGCGCTCTTTTCTTATCGCCACATTTGTGATGCTTAATTCTCAGAGTTTAGGTTGCTATTAAGGTCATTGCCTGAATTGATTGTTTATGAAAATTAATGTTTTTCGTAGGAAACAATTACCGACAAGCGCAATATTGTCAATGCAAGAATTGAAACCAAAACCAACGTTCTTTTACGTTCACTTCCTATTCGAACAGTTTTTAACAAGCACGGCAAAATTAAAGGTTAAAAGGCTATTGCTAGAATTTTCTATTTAAAATTGTTAACTTTCTTGTTCCTTTAAACTGTTCTATTCCATCCTTCCCTGCATCAGAGATATATCCTATATACCCCACCTCCCTCCCCCCTCTTCCCCTTCAACGCATTTCTGTAACAGAGTGAATAGAGAAGATGGTGGCTCAATTGGTTTTGTTGGTCTAAACAGGCATATTGTAAAAAAAAAAAAACATTTAAATTATACCTTCTGATCTTCTAAGATCTAAGTTTACCTCAAATCATAACATATGAGTCCAATATGACTATGTATAGGGTTGTTTTTGGCGCACTATTGTAAGTGAAAAAACACGCCGAGTGCGTCGAAGATTTGCGATCAAAGTGGAAATATCTTTGTAACTTTTTGGGATGTTTCTCATTCCTGTCGTGTTACCTCATGAAGCTGCTGCCTGTAAAGCGGATTACAAGCGTCGTTGAGTTGAAGAGGTCGTATGTCTTCGTTGGTCGCGAGTGCTTGCGACACCTCCCACTCGGAGGCGCTTTGGAGACGTGACGTAATACTACATTGAACACGGGTGGGATCTAATGTGTTAATACTAGGAAAACGCTCCGCGTTGACAGATGAGCGATTTTTTTCAATGTATCAAATCAAATAAATCATTTGCATATCATATTACTCTTAAAAAAAAAATACCCTTATAATAAACATATGATTTTTTTACAAGATGGCGGATCAAGTTACAACCTTAATACTTGTGTATATTATTTCTCGATATGTTGCTTATCAATGCACAAAATATTATTTAAATCCGGTAAGAGGTTTTCTTTAAATAAATTAATTTTCCAATTGATTTCCGCATAATTTAATTCGACCGTGGTCTACTAAAGGGGGGAACGTGGGCTCTAATTCATAAACTATTAAACCTATCATTATATGAAAAGTTTCATAATGTAGGTACAAACTATATCTAAAATGAAACATTGTTTAATCATACAATAACCTCAATTAAATCATAATAAAAGCTTTTTAATTTGTCTACAAAGTTCGTTGTTAACATTTGAATTTTTGCCGTGAAAGTCATAAAACATAATACGTCATTGTAGCCATACTATGCTAGCTATCAAAATTCTAAATACACAATGAGAGAGGTCTGACTGTCCAAGCCATTCTTGTTGCATACTATGTGCATCTTACTTCAATGGTCCGCAAATGCGAATCATATCGGTGGAACACTGTAAAAATGAAGAAATTAATAGCCGTAAATAAACAATATTTATTTATGACATGGCGGTTGAAGCTACAATTTTGGAGCTATTGCCAAGTGTTGGTACTATTAATGTGAACCTATATATAAAAAATAATTAATATCCGTGCGTAAGTTTTAACTAGATTAAATTAATAAAACAAAATGTTTTTCATTAACTCAATTTTTGTAGGTTGGCATCTTACGTCATTGTAGCCTTTTTATGACAGCTATCGAGATTCCAAATAATAATGAGACAGGAATGATTGCGTACGTTCTCTTTGTGTTTACTATGTGCATCTAACTGCAAAGATCCGCAAATGCGATTGATATCGGTGGAACACTGTAAAAATGAAAAATGTATTACCGTAAGTAAACAATATTTTTTTTATAACATGGCGGATGAATTTACAATTTTGAAACTATTGTCAAGTGTTTGTGCTGTTAAAGTGAATCTACAAGTGAAACATTATTAAAATGCGTTGGTAAGTTTTCGTTTTATTAAATAAATAAACAAATTTTATTTTTCAGTAATTAATTTTTTGTATGTTGGCATCTTGACGAATTTTGCTGGTTGCCCGAAAATTTCAGACAAATACGTCAAGCCGTTTGACCTGTGCGCGACGAACAAAATTTAGCGCACATACAGACATACAGACATACATACATACGTACACACAGACAAAGCGCCGATCGAGTTGTATGGAGAGATTCACTCCGCTTCGCTACGCTCATCTAATTACGAGTTGGCCGCGAGTGCTTGCGACACCTCCCGTTTCGGAGGCGCATCAGAGGCGTGACGTCATACTACATTGAACACGTGTGGGATCTTATGTGTTATGATTTAAAAATTATATTTTGGGACAAGATTATTATTTGGTGTTAAACGATGTACAAGACAACTAGATGATATGATGTCGGGGGGTAATTGGAGGAAGGGGACATTTCAGACGTAAAGTGGAGGAAAAGGGAAAGACGTGGACTTGGACTGCATGTCGTCTGGCAATTCTCCACCTGGAACTGTTCGACTAGGGTGACCCTACCAGAAGCATACGCTTCTGCCTGCACAGCTCTCGGGATCACCAACGCAAGCAAATCTGCCCACCACGACAAGGGAGTAGACCCTGAGCAGATAGTGTGGGAAAGTTAGGCCTATGTATTCCATAAACCTACCTGCCCAAACTTTGAACAGATCAATTAAACTAAACGGTGACTCTAGAGCCGACATATACCGATGCACAATCACTGGTATAAATGTCCCCCACTGAAAATAAGTTTCAGTAAGCGAGTGGGTAGACTTTCAACACGAATAAATATCATTTATTTATACCATAAATTAAATACAGTTGAAAGTTCTCGATAAGTGTTTGAAATATTGAGCGGTCCTGTAGTCCATAGCGTGTTGTAGGTACCAATACACGGTCCGATGTAATCACTACGGACCACGTGTACCTAAACAGGCTACCATTACTGTGAGCACGCAAGTCACTGCAACGATTGCTGGTTAAAAACTATTGCTAGCTGGAAACTATTTCTAGTTTCGGAAACTAGGTTCACGAGTATAACTTAAACTCAATTAAGTGCAAAGTCACAGCCGTGAAAACTCTGCGCCTGTGCCTGTTTCTTAGTCCTTGTGCGGTCATGTGCAAGAAGTGGAACTGTTGCTGGCTGCCTTTTACAGCTGCGACCAAGTGGCGTGCAACTCTGTGGCTGCTTGCTCGCCACATGTGCGGTGCTGTACAAGAAGTGCAACTGTTGCTGCCTAGTACAGCTGCGACCAAGTGGCGTGCAACTCTGTGGCTGCTTTCTCGCCACATGTGCGGTGCTGTACAAGAAGTGGAACTGTTGCTGCCTTGTACAGCTGCGACCAAGGGGCGTGCAACTCTGTGGCTGCTTGCTCGCCACATGTGCGGTGCTGTACAAGAAGTGGAACTGTTGCTGCCTTGTACAGCTGCGACCAAGTGGCGTGCAACTCTGTGGCTGCTTGCTCGCCACATGTGCGGTGCTGTACAAGAAGTGCAACTGTTGATGCCTTGTACAGCTGCGACCAAGTGGCGTGCAACTCTGTGGCTGCTTGCTCGCCACATGTGCGGTGCTGTACAAGAAGTGCAACTGTTGCTGGCCGCCTTGTACAGCTGCGACCAAGTGGCGTGCAACCCTGTGGCTGCTTGTTAGTCACATGTGCGGTGCTGTACAAGAAGTGGAACTGTTGCTCGCTGCCTTGTACAGCTGCGACCAAGTGGCGTGCAACTCTGTGGCTGCTTGCTCGCCACATGTGCGGTGCTGTACAAGAAGTGCAACTGTTGCTGGCTGCCTTGTACAGCTGCGACCAAGTGGCGTGCAACTCTGTGGCTGCTTGCTCGCCACATGTGCGGTGCTGTACAAGAAGTGCAACTGTTGCTGGCTGCCTTGTACAGCTGCGACCAAGTGGCATGCAACTCTGTGGCTGCTTGCTCGCCACATGTGCGGTGCTGTACAAGAAGTGCAACTGTTGCTGCCTTGTACAGCTGCGACCAAGTGGCGTGCAACTCTGTGGCTGCTTGCTCGCCACATGTGCGGTGCTGTACAAGAAGTGCAACTGTTGCTGGCTGCCTTGTACAGCTGCGACCAAGTGGCTTGCAACTCTGTGGCTGCTTGCTCGCCACATGTGCGGTGCTGTACAAGAAGTGCAACTGTTGCTGGCTGCCTTGTACAGCTGCGACCAAGTGGCGTGCAACTCTGTGGCTGCTTGCTCGCCACATGTGCGGTGCTGTACAAGAAGTGCAACTGTTGCTGCCTTGTACAGCTGCGACCAAGTGGCGTGCAACTCTGTGGCTGCTTGCTCGCCACATGTGCGGTGCTGTACAAGAAGTGCAACTGTTGCTGGCTGCCTTGTACAGCTGCGACCAAGTGGCATGCAACTCTGTGGCTGCTTGCTCGCCACATGTGCGGTGCTGTACAAGAAGTGCAACTGTTGCTGGCTGCCTTGTACAGCTGCGACCAAGTGGCGTGCAACTCTGTGGCTGCTTGCTCGCGACATGTGCGGTGCTGTACAAG
Organism: Isoperla grammatica; assembly: GCA_945910005.1. Lineage (NCBI taxonomy): Eukaryota > Metazoa > Arthropoda > Insecta > Plecoptera > Perlodidae > Isoperla > Isoperla grammatica. Next base: position 25,016,537 of record OX246740.1, read on the forward strand.
AAGTGCAACTGTTGCTGGCTGCCTTGTACAGCTGCGACCAAGTGGCGTGCAACTCTGTGGCTGCTTGCTCGCCACATGTGCGGTGCTGTACAAGAAGTGCAACTGTTGCTTGCTGCCTAGTACAGCTGCGACCAAGTGGCGTGCAACTCTGTGGCTGCTTGCTCGCCACATGTGCGGTGCTGTACAAGAAGTGCAACTGTTGCTGGCTGCCTAGTACAGCTGCGACCACGTGGCGTGCAACTCTGTGGCTGCTTGCTCGCCACATGTGCGGTGCTGTACAAGAAGTGCAACTGTTGCTGCCTTGTACAGCTGCGACCAAGTGGCGTGCAACTCTGTGGCTGCTTGCTCGCCACATGTGCGGTGCTGTACAAGAAGTGCAACTGTTGCTGGCTGCCTTGTACAGCTGTGACCAAGTGGCGTGCAACTCTGTGGCTGCTTGCTCGCCACATGTGCGGTGCTGTACAAGAAGTGCAACTGTTGCTCGCTGCCTTGCACAGCTGGGACCAAGTGGCGTGCAACTCTGTGGCTGCTTGCTCGCCACATGTGCGGTGCTGTACAAGAAGTGCAACTGTTGCTGCCTTGTACAGCTGCGACCAAGGGGCGTGCAACTCTGTGGCTGCTTGTTAGCCACATGTGCGGTGCTGTACAAGAAGTGCAACTGTTGCTGGCTGCCTTGTACAGCTGCGACCAAGTGGCGTGCAACCCTGTGGCTGCTTGCTCGCCACATGTGCGGTGCTGTACAAGAAGTGCAACTGTTGCTGCCTTGTACAGCTGCGACCAAGTGGCGTGCAACTCTGTGGCTGCTTGCTCGCCACATGTGCGGTGCTGTACAAGAAGTGCAACTGTTGCTGGCTGCCTTGTACAGCTGCGACCAAGTGGCGTGCAACTCTGTGGCTGCTTGCTCGCCACATGTGCGGTGCTGTACAAGAAGTGCAACTGTTGCTGGCTGCCTTGTACAGCTGCGACCAAGTGGCGTGCAACTCTGTGGCTGCTTGCTCGCCACATGTGCGGTGCTGTACAAGAAGTGCAACTGTTGCTGGCTGCCTTGTACAGCTGCGACCAAGTGGCGTGCAACTCTGTGGCTGCTGGTTAGCCACATGTGCGGTGCTGTACAAGAAGTGCAACTGTTGCTGCCTTGTACTGCTGCGACCAAGTGGCGTGCAACTCTGTGGCTGCTTGCTCGCCACATGTGCGGTGCTGTACAAGAAGTGCAACTGTTGCTGCCTTGTACAGCTGCGACCAAGTGGCGTGCAACTCTGTGGCTGCTTGCTCGCCACATGTGCGGTGCTGTACAAGAAGTGCAACTGTTGCTGGCTGCCTTGTACAGCTGCGACCAAGTGGCGTGCAACTCTGTGGCTGCTTGCTCGCCACATGTGCGGTGCTGTACAAGAAGTGCAACTGTTGCTGGCTGCCTTGTACAGCTGCGACCAAGTGGCGTGCAACTCTGTGGCTGCTTGCTCGCCACATGTGCGGTGCTGTACAAGAAGTGCAACTGTTGCTGGCTGCCTTGTACAGCTGTGACCAAGTGGCGTGCAACTCTGTGGCTGCTTGCTCGCCACATGTGCGGTGCTGTACAAGAAGTGCAACTGTTGCTGCCTTGTACAGCTGCGACCAAGTGGCGTGCAACTCTGTAGCTGCTTGCTCGCCACATGTGCGGTGCTGTACAAGAAGTGCAACTGTTGCTGCCTTGTACAGCTGCGACCAAGTGGCGTGCAGCTCTGTGGCTGCTTGCTCGCCACATGTGCGGTGCTGTACAAGAAGTGCAACTGTTGCTGCCTTGTACAGCTGCGACCAAGTGGCGTGCAACTCTGTGGCTGCTTGCTCGCCACATGTGCGGTGCTGTACAAGAAGTGCAACTGTTGCTGCCTTGTACAGCTGCGACCAAGTGGCGTGCAACTCTGTGGCTGCTTGCTCGCCACATGTGCGGTGCTGTACAAGAAGTGCAACTGTTGCTGCCTTGTACAGCTGCGACCAAGTGGCGTGCAACTCTGTAGCTGCTTGCTCGCCACATGTGCGGTGCTGTACAAGAAGTGCAACTGTTGCTGCCTTGTACAGCTGCGACCAAGTGGCGTGCAACTCTGTAGCTGCTTGCTCGCCACATGTGCGGTGCTGTACAAGAAGTGGAACTGTTGCTGGCTGCCTTGTACAGCTGCGACCAAGTGGCGTGCAACTCTGTGGCTGCTTGCTCGCCACATGTGCGGTGCTGTACAAGAAGTGCAACTGTTGCTGCCTTGTACAGCTGCGACCAAGTGGCGTGCAACTCTGTGGCTGCTTGCTCGCCACATGTGCGGTGCTGTACAAGAAGTGCAACTGTTGCTGGCTGCCTTGTACAGCTGCGACCAAGTGGCGTGCAACTCTGTGGCTGCTTGCTCGCCACATGTGCGGTGCTGTACAAGAAGTGCAACTGTTGCTGCCTTGTACAGCTGCGACCAAGTGGCGTGCAGCTCTGTGGCTGCTTGCTCGCCACATGTGCGGTGCTGTACAAGAAGTGCAACTGTTGCTGCCTTGTACAGCTGCGACCAAGTGGCGTGCAACTCTGTGGCTGCTTGCTCGCCACATGTGCGGTGCTGTACAAGAAGTGCAACTGTTGCTGGCTGCCTTGTACAGCTGCGACCAAGTGGCGTGCAACTCTGTGGCTGCTTGCTCGCCACATGTGCGGTGCTGTACAAGAAGTGCAACTGTTGCTGGCTGCCTTGTACAGCTGCGACCAAGAGGCGTGCAACTCTGCTCGATGTGACTGTACCTCGTGCTCAAGTGCTCAACAGTATCGTTAGGTTGTATGTTCACCTAAACTGCGGAACCCACGATTTATTTATGTGGGTTAACTTGCTCTAAAATGGTATAAAATATATCATCCCCTAGAGAATTTATGTCCGGTCTAATGAATTCTCACTTAATATTTAGGCAGTCTCAGCTGACTATTTCAAAGCTTGTGTTTGGTGGTGGTTATGTTGAAAACAAGTTATCAGAAAGTGTAATAGTTGTTCGGAAGTCATAAGACGGGGGGGGGGGGGGGGGTTATTCCTGTCCTTCCTTGTCACGGTGACAATACTCGCTGTGATATCTACATGGTTATCACTTGCTATTGGCTGATTGCGTGACGGCCCGGCGTGGAAAACACTAAATCAGCCAAAAGCAAGTGATAATCACGTAGATATCACTTAAGTGAGTATTTTCACAGTGACAATTCTTTCAGAAAGATCCCCCCTAGGCTTCCATTCTCTTATGAATGTTCATTCGTTCCAATACATATTTCCTTTTTCAAATTTACTTAGGCCTATTTAATTTTTGTGATATCGACTGTGATATATTATCTCTTGCTACTGGCAATTAGCTGTGGCGGACCGAGTGGCAAACACTTTCACTTCAATTCAATTCATGTTTATTTATCAGCAACAGAGCATTGCCCCACAAGTGCGATACAATAATACAAAATAAAATCACAATATATACAATAACAAACAACACTAGATACAAGATAAAAACATTAGACACTAAATCAGTGCCATGTCAAAACAATATACGAAAGTGACTTAACACACTTTTTAAAAAGAAGTAGAGAACCCAAAAAAATGTCATAGAAAAAAGGCACATAAGTGTTGAAGCACTCTTGGATTTTGTTAAAGCAATTAAATTTAAAGATATTAACACGGCACTTGGGTAAAATAAACAAATCTTGCGTACGCGTGCGCCTAGATGGAACACGGAACTGTATATTTTAAAAGAGATAGCATATCAAACATGGTATGTACAATTTTAAATAAAAAAACGACATCAGAAACATTGCGTTGATTCTCCAGTGAAACGAGACCAACAGATTTGCACAAATCCCTATAGTCACCCCTATGGTACATTAAACGGGTTTTAAAACAAACAATTTTAGTAAAATTACATTGAACACTCTAAATTTCTAACATTTTGTAGCATGACTCATGTTTGGTTTCCATATAGGGCTTGCATAATTCAGCGTGCTACAGATCAGCCACTAGCAAGTTATAACCACGTTGCCACTAAAAAACACATTTCACAATAAAAATGAATGATTGTCCACTGAAAATATTTATTGGAACAAAGAAATATTAGTAAGAAATAGCTTTAGGTTCTCTAGAGGGTAACGCACTGGTTTTTACTTGATGATATTTTAAAAGCATTTTAAAGTAGACAGAATTCGGAGGATCAGCAGGGTAGGTGGTTATGGGTTGGGGTGGTCGTGGAGATACAGCCACATGGTGGAGGGGTAGTCTCTTTTAAAAAACAGTGAGAAATTTGCGTTTTTAGAACTGTGTTGACGCTACAAAATATAAAAGTGATAAATAATCCATCCACATGGTTGTCAAGATTTAAACACTTTAATTAAAAGAGTTCCAAATATCTTTGTTCATTACTGAAAAATTAGGTAAATAAATACATTTGTATTCACATTCTAACTAGTCAGTTAGAATAACGGATCTTCAGTAGGGAACATTATTGAATAAACGGGAATATGTGTTATCTTTTTTTAGCATTTTACTAGATTAGGATTAACTTCCTGAATACAAAAATATTTTATTTCGATGACATAGAATAAAGTGGGAACTCGGAAAACGAGTCCTGTGAATTTGCGTAATCCCTTAACATCCTTCTGCGGAAATCGAGGCACCAGGTTAGGGGGTGGTTTATCTATACTGTTGAAAACTGTTCATCTTAAGTGGTTGGCGGTGACTTTGAATAAACTGGTTTGCGCAGGCCTCAAATTCTACACCCATGCCTCACTTTCCGCAGGACGCGAGTTCACAGGCCGCCTTTGCCACAGACCCGAATAAAGTTTCATTTATAAAAACGAGCTGAAACTTTCACATATATTTATGGCGGCAAAAACGGGGCATACGTCACTTTCCTTGTTTCAGCAATCAACCAATCATAAAATGATAAACACAATAACGCTTAATTGGAAATTATCATATCCAAAATCATATAAAATCGAATGAATGTCTAGTACGCATAATAATTAATTTCGAAGCCCAATTACTATTAAAAACAATAATACCAAATTTATTTTCATAGAATATCATTAAATATTCGGTGTTGTTATTCATATATAAAGCAGACTTGACATCGGCTCGAGTAAAAATTTTTACAAGATTAGTTGACTGACCCTGAACATTTGATTGTTTCGTCTAGGTAGCGGTGGCAAAGTCATTCATATAAGCAGTGATTTACATGGATTGTGACGTCACATACCGTTTAAAAATAAATTAGGTTTCTGATGTCTTCAGATGAATAACAATATATTCCACGTATTTTCAGAGCTGTAGAAAATTCATACACATTCCCTATTGTAATATGTTTACGCTACCAATAACAACGGCGATGGTTAAAATATTTGACACTGTTTTAATCCAGCATTTATTTCTTACAAAACGATTGTGTAGCCTTCTCAAAATATTACTAAACACAAAAACATCGCGCGGTTTTAATATGTGAGCTAACCTTTCCCGTTAAATCGATTGGCTATTGGCACTCATCCTTCCTGCTACGTCACTAACAGTCAGAGCGACGCCTTGATTCAATTTAATCTTTCCGCGGTGTTGCAGTTAGTTTTGAACTCCACTGTACACATTTAGAGAGAGATTTAACACATCCCATCCCAACAATTAAAACTTTTCGACGCACCAGTTCCACAGAACAGGGATTGCAGCCGCGAAGTGGGTTGTGTGAGGGGAATCAAAGAACTTTCCTAATGGACAACTGAATGTAGGGACGATTCAGATAGGTCAGATATGTTTGTCTCGTCCAACATTACATACGAAACGTTTAAAGATTATCTTCCACACAATTCTAATATGCGTTATTCATAATTATCAGAATCTACTGTTCTATTGGCCATTTAAACAAGAATGCATTCTGCTCTGCTGGAAACAAAATTAAATGAGGAGGAGTTAAGCTGGCAATTGTTCATTGTTTTATTATTAAATCATCAATGGCGCAGATAAGGTTTCATAGAAGTGTGAGCGTGTGTCCACGGTTGTTGCATAATGCATTGCCTTACTCGCCACTGTAATACGTCGGAGATTGTTTACTCGCCGAGTCTGTTGCGACACATCATGGTTGGCTGGGCTAATGGAGGAGGTTATTCTCCAGTAAGTCAGCATATTATTGGTTCCATAGTCAGTTTGGGTAACGTATCCGTTATTAATAGTTATTTTTTGTGTTTCTATGCCATTTTAAATTTTCTATGGCAATGTATTGAGTATAATACTTTTGGGTTATATGGTCTGGAATAAAATAATATTTAAAACAAATCAAAGGTTTTCCCAAGATGAGGTATGTTATTCGACACCGGTTTTCCAAACACTTTCTCTACCGAATTGATTTGATTATTTGGTGTTCAGCAACGTACTCGACAACTAGGTCATACGACGTCAGTCTGTTAGTCACCCCTTACGTCATGCTCTACAGGAACAAACCACTTGCAAGCACGAAGTACTTGATCCACAACATATCCCAATTACTTGGTTAGTCAATCCTTTTCAGTTCGAAAGTTTATTTTTATGTTTGAATTTTTTTTTTTTTATAATTGATTTTATCTCCCTCCTCCTCCTGCTTCTTCGCATAGAAACTTGCACATGGACAGTTCATACTCCTCTTCGGGTGAATAACTAGGTAATTACGTTATAACTAAGAAGTATTGTACGAGTGTTACGGCCCGGATAGACAATCTGCACTTGATTATGATCAACACTGGGTTGCTACACAATTGCTGGAATGCTGTATTTCCCATAAGAAAAACAAAAGCTTAACCAATCAAATCAAGTTTAGTTGCAAGTAGAGATCGGTACTGGATGCAGACATTCTTAGCATTCGCCTTGTGATTGAGGAAAACCTTGAAAAAATCTTTAGTCATGATTGCCGGCAGCCGATATTGAACCGGCGACCTCACGAACTAGAGTCCTGGGCCCGGATTGACAAGAGGTCCTAAGTCTTATTTTGGTCTTATCTCTAAGACCGGCCTAACTTTAAACATCTTGTAAAAGCAGACCCAGGTTACATGAAAAGTTACGAATTCCTGTTGAGAACAAGAATATAATAAACATTCCAATAATATGTTTTACAATCTGTTCTGATATTTTCCTGGTTTTACAAGAGGTTCAAAGTAAGGCCCGTCTTAGAGATAAGACCAAAAAGCAGACTAAGGACCTCTTGTGAATGCGGGCCCTGTGTTCTAGCACCGAGCCATCCCTATTCGTTCACACCTCTACTGGTTTTCTCCCTAACTCTCCTCGCAAATCCCCCTCGAGACCGTCTATCTTGTTCTAAGCTCCTATCGCAGCCTTGTTCCGGTTCTATGATTCTATACCAAGACGTTTATGGATATTGCAAATTCATTTTTACCCCCGAAACTCTTCTAGAGATCATTATCTCGTAGCCGCTTTTCGGCTTTCTATTCGATGCCCTAGTGCCTACGTCACAGAGCATTAGACTGCCCGAGAAGTATTGAGCTCGATTAACGTTGGCTTAGCACAGTTTTTATTCGTAATAGAGTGAAGTATGTTCATAAAATGAAAATATACAATACATATCTGGGAACTAATAACCACGTCGTTGTGTGCCGTTAAACACGAACTAACCAACTAACTACAATAAAATATATCCACATTTGTTTGAGCCGTACCCGTATTCGTTCACTTACCAAGATATTTTTCCTATGATTAATAAGTAGTCTACTTGTATTGAGGTTCTTAGATCAATTTATGAAAGAATGCAATATATAAGTTCAGGATATTATTATTTCGAATGTAATTTACTCAGTAAATTGTTGACTCCGAGCCGAATCTGTATCAACATTTAGCGGTATATCTGTATCAACGTTTTGCTAAGGAAGAAACATAGTGAAGTATATTAAAATGATAAAGTAAAGTATGATTTTCCTGGGTAACCGGCTTCATCTCAAAGGAGGGTTGAGCCCAAGGTATTCTAAATAGCTGGTTCACATGCGGCTAGCGGGTATTTACAATTTACATTTGTAGTGGACCCCGGGTTGAACCTACACCCTACTACGACTCGTAGTACTTAGTCTACAGTCTACACTATATGTACTTAAGCAACATACATAGGCCTAGGTATAAATATATCTGTAGTTGACATGTGAGCTACCTAATACTATTTTTATTGTTTACGCTATGCACTTAAGTATCTCGTATAGTTAAATGTGTGACCATCTTCTGTATGTGAGATGGTCTAAGCAAAGCTACGGTAATGTACTAAGTATGTTACTAAGTATATATTATAAAATAGGTAAATCTACTGATGTTACCCCCCTCACAAAACCTTTGCTGCTGTCAAAGTTTCATTAAATAAAGTAAAAGTACTGCACCACAAGGCGAATATATGCTCTGCGCATGTCCAAACCTGTTATCTAAACTCCTCAATGATAATCGCGATGCTCGCGAACTAAAGTACGACGAGACTTTCTAATGTATTCATTATCTTTGTCTTGAACTTCAGAACTGAGAATATTTATTACGTTAGCCTCCACTTCCGTTCTCAACTCAAACTTTCACCAACTCAAAGAGATCTAAATTAAAGTTAATTAACGAGTTAGAGAAAACAAAAGTTTACCGGGCAGGCCCTCTAGTTAAACGTGTTTGCGATTAGGATACTCTCAGCTGTGAACCTCGCAAATAAAATCAAACCTCCTCTTCCACAGGTCTCTGTGATCTCTACAGGCCAAAGATGCTTGGTGTACAAAATGGTTTCCCCGTAATGTTATGAATGCCAACGTCATAAATGAGTCATTCAAAGCCAATGAGCGGGTGGCTTTTGCGAATACTAACTGACATTTAATTGGGCAATGCCTCACTCATCTATGACGTCAGCATCCACAAGGCTGCTGTGGAACGACTTTACATTGGCTACTGACGGTACAAGTTTCGTTGCCACTAACTTTATTATTATTAGTATCATTTTGTCGTTTAACGGCTAACTGGACAGCTGCTGGGTCAATGAGGTCAGTCAAATCTGATACATCTCCCATTGGCTGGGCCGTCATAAGGGCAATCATTGGGGGAGAAATATTACATGTGCAATATGTTAAATTAATCGTATTGTTCGTTACTTCAACTTACTTGTTCATTATTCAATATTTTTGTAAATTGTTAGAAGGGTGGTTTATCTTATTTACATAGAGAGATAAAGCAATCATATAAAACCTCCTTATCCAGGTGATATGAATTATAACCAGATTTATTTATACAATACAAGTATCTGCTTACAGTAAACTCAATTTTCCTCAAACAGTGGAAAGTTTGATTTAAAAAAGTTATAATATAAAATCCTTACATCCCAAGGGTAAAGTCAAGATTTGTTGAAAAAGTTTATGAGAAGCTTCTAAGTATTTGACGACTTGCACTTGATTCGTTCTAGAAATCTCATTTAAATTAGAAACGGGGAAAACAAATAATTTAAGTCTACAGATTACAAAACTCCGAGGAACTGAAGAACGTCATGTTTGATATTGTGGCGGGTTACCCGACAGTATCCAAACTTTGGGTTTTCCTGACGACCTGACCCAAAGCGGTTGACATGACTACAACGTAGCGTAATAACCAGACATGATCTTTATTTTATTAGCGCATATATATGACATAATGTTTGTATAGTAAACCACTATGGGTTATTATGATATAAAATAAGACTGAGTAAAAAAACCCGCTGGGAAAGAACCCGAGTTTCCCACTTGGCGGGTGGGGCACTGTCTTATTTGTTAATTGTAGATGCATTTTTTATAACGTGAAGATGGTAGTCATGAAACAAACTTTAACACAACTCTCCTTTTACCCTAGAGTTGCTTTGTTCCCAGCGTGGTCGGTTTTCTTATTTACTGTCTAATGTCACACACAAACACACACACACACACACACACACACACACACACACATATACACATACAAATATATATATGGAGTTATAGCAATTGTAATAAACAACTTTTGTCCCGATTGGGGATCAAACCCAGATCGCCGGCTCTACGGACGGGTGCTCTATCCACTTAAGCTACCGGGGTAAACTAGCACAGAAATATTATTTATTATTTATTGTCATTGATACTATATTACTTATTGTCCTACCTCCTTGATCATGTTGTAAATGTATGTTGATTGATTGATTCATCCTTAGTAAAGTCTGGGTTAATCACTACTTATAACTTATCTTCCATACAACCATTTTACATAATACATTTTACTTTTAGAATAATACAAGTGATAAAATGGTAATGAGATTAGGTTCCAGCAAAACATCACCAAAAATAGACAAATAGTAGGACATATATAATTAAAATATACTTCCGTGATTAAATTAATTAATATTAGGATTACACCTTTGAGCACGATTATATTCATTACAAAATTATGTTATAACTTACGCATTGGGCAAGATACCAACTGGTAGGGCTTATATATCTTTTATTGTATTTCGTTTCTTGTAATTCATTGTATTTATTAAAACAGCACATGCAAAGTATTTTCTTAAAACATCAGATATTTGGAAACTGCTCTCAAAAACTTAGTTTCGCCGAGCGAGTTTTTCAGTATATTTGTAAGTTTCTGTTTCCTAACGACGCTTTGAACATCGGTGTTTAATTTTAAAAATAAACTATACAATTGTTATCTTTTTACCGCTTCACGGTCAGTATTCATACCATATTTGAATTGCCGCCGCTTCACGGCATGTATCAGTGCGTTGAGGGAACGAGAGGGCGCTGAGAAACAGGACAGTGGACTGGCAGCGTGCCGGAGAGAAGGAAGCATCTACACGACAGAACTGTAAAGTGTCCGTCGAACTGAAGAATATACAAGTGTTTGTATCCGTATCCGTGTGTGATTAAACATAGTCGAAATATATATCCGTGTCCGACTGCTTATTCCGAAATCCGAATACCCCCTGTTAATACAATTAAGCATAGATGGTGCTTAATAACAGAATACTGTTGATACGTGTCCCGAGACAACCTCACCGATGTGATAGTTACTTTATCATGGTCAACCAGCGATTGGTATTTGAAATTGGGGCTCACTGGTTGGCCAAGGTCGAATCACAAGCAAGCCACACACCACAAAAGTATCCGTGAAGTCGTTTTGGGGCAAGTATGTCAATTATGTCTGGTCACTTATATGTAATTTTACTTGGAAATCGAATTTCATTTGTAAGCTTGATTGTTATTGTTAAAGCAATGTTTTCATAAAGATAATAGTGAGTTGGATCGAAATATTAATCAAATCTACATTTTTTGCAAGAACAGTGTCAAGTTCTTTTGTTCATAATGCTAATAGTAATTTTAATTGAAACGTGATCGGTATCATCCCTGATGCTGGTAGTTAGAGCATTTCTAGTAGGTATGAATGTCTACTCTGAGATAATAAAACAACAACTTTGCAGCAAATAGAGATGCTTCTCAAATTACTACGACTGAAGCTTAGTCGCTCCCAACATCAGTTAATATCGCTGCTGCTTATTGATAAGCCCGCCCTCGAATCAAGTCGCATTAATGCGTGCGCGGAGTGAATGGAGGGTTTGTGTGTAATAATTGTTCCGTCCTACTCTCTGAGCCTTTATACCGTTCAAGTGCTTTCAAACGTTTAAGATTATATTCTATAGAAACAGATTTGTCTAAATGATGTCACGCGGATGGTGGAAGGTAATTAGTAGGAATTGAGTTGCGTAATAAGATAAAACAAGCTCAGGTTTTATTAACAACAAAAGAAACTGAACTAGACTAGAAAGACTGCGTTTTATATAAATCATTTACTTTGCACTGAAACTTAAACCAGTATAACTTCAAATTTTTAAGTGTAGTTTTTGTTTTCTTGTACAAATTAAAGTTTATAATCATGTTGTATTTTGAACTATGAACTCTGAACTTTTGAACTTTATACTTTGAAGTTTGAATGAGTGCAAAGCATTCATTTGTAAGTATACCTAGACGTTTCGCCGGATTTGGTACTTTTACACCAAGTAGCGGGAATACAGAGGAAACATACATGATGCCCCTCACCCTTGCCCCTTATAAGTGAACAATAGGGTTTTGACAATTACTAAATGCTAATGTAACTATCATCTTTTTAATTTTGTATATCTCTATTTGCAGTAATGCTATTCGGAACGATGAGGGGCGATGGATATGGTAAAGGACAAATAAAAGAATTTACAGTATATGGGATACGAATCCACGTCCCTTAAGTAAAATACACTTGGGATCCTCGCTTCAACCGCATGATCCGCCACGGTATGGTAACTAAAAAACCGTAACATATTTTGTTTAAATAACTGCGTACTTTGATTTGATTTAAAGTGAGCCGCAAATCTTCCATGGAGTGTAGGAGTAATATGATCCCGGGCTACATGTGTTACGTTGGACCTGGGAAGAATGTATATGAAGAAAGTGCATCGAAACAGGAATCTATGTCACAGAAGATAATATATAGATGGTGGAAATGTGCTGTGATGAGTAGAATCACGCTGAACGCTGAACGTGACCAGCTTGGAAAGTATGAGTGTTTGAACACGTGTATGAGTACTGAGGAAGACACATCAATGTATGACAGAATAGTATGGATCTACAACACCCAATATGATTTTGTAGGTTTATTTATTTATTTTATGGTTTGGTGTTCAACGACGTACTCGACAACTAGGTCGTATGACGTCATGAGTTGATTGTAGTAAAGGTTCAAGTACAACGACTAATATTCCGAGTTAAGGGGAGGACAGGTCATCTCTAACCGTCGCTAGACAGAGATATACCCTGGCTCAAATTCTACCTGGGTGCTATACTCTGAAAATGGATGATAGACTAATTCAAACCTAATTTTGTAAGCAGCCATACCTTGTTGAACCTCATTGTTTTTAATTATCGGTGTTCTTGTTGTTAGCTTACTACGTTTCAAGTGCAGAATTCAATTCTTTTAAGTGAATTGTGTTATATATACCTAAAGCACACATTTGTTCATTACTAACTATTCCGTAACATAAGAATCAATGGTTCCGTATGTTATTTTCGTTCGTTGGTGCATCTTTCTACAATGTGGCGGACGAAAAGTTCGTGTACAAAAGTAATTACACAATTTTTTTTAGCATGGCAAAGCGTGTAAAACTTCCCATAACTGAATTTTTCTCGTATTTCTTTTAATTGGTGTATCTATTTTCAAAAACAAATCTGATGTCTCTTTGAGATATCATTCCTTACAATGTTTTCGTATAGTAAACGCGTTTAATTTATTTGTCTCGCATTGAAGGAAATGAAGGTACTGAACGACTTACCGTGTGATACTGATAAACTACAGAACCAACGACGAATATAACTAAAATTGGACATCGTGAGCTCAAACCCCGGTAGAAGTTGGGTTTGAATATCCGGCTTCACATCACTAGTTAAATCACTAGTTAATAAGTTAAGAACACTAGGGATATGGTATTTTTAGTATGTGCCATGCTCATGTGAATAAATTCGATTGAATTTGAAAAAAGATATGTATTTTCCAATATATCTGAACGAGGTTTCTGCTCGGCGCAATCTATGATGTGTCTTCATGAGTTATTCCATGAGGTTCTCGCAGTGACGCGGTAGTAAAATATGATTATTTATCGATTTACAATTTTCATCTATTTCATAAACTGAACACGTATGAAAGATCGATATTATAGAGAGGAAAAGATGAATGTAAGACGGATTTGTTAGATGGCTCACAAAGAACAGTGTTTGGTATGGCCCCGTCGCCGCATCCTCACGTCATACATGAGCAATGTTTGTAAGCGTGGCCACTTCACGCGCGCTATTTCAAGGTAACTCAGGTCGGCGCAATACATTTGCTTGTTGTTCTGCTTCTGAGCGGAGTGAAGCAGCCGCACTTAGGATGCTCATGTGGCATCAATACTTCCAATATATTTCTGCATTCTGCAACATATCAAGCAAGGCGGTGTCGCCATAGATGATATAACGGTGAAGTCACGTATGTGACAAGTACCAACCTAAATCTAGTTTCATTTCGTTCTCAGCATCCGGTATTGTAGTAATTTACTATCATCGCGTCTGTTGGCGGGTGTTGTAAAGACACATTCCACTCCACGCAGCAAGAGAACAGCGTGCAGGAACCGGGACAACCGTGGAGAATTCCGTTGAAATTGATCGCGTGGAGCAGCCGGTTCCTCAGAGAATGTTACAGCTATGCAGACTTCGCCTTGCTTGATTAGTGAAGACAACGTTATCAACATAAAATGTGGACTTATCACTACAATACCGGTTCAAATACATTCAAGGAACGAGTTTCACCTAGAGAGAGTCGTTCCATAGCTACCTCGTGGATGCTGACATCACAGAAGAGTGAGGTTGTTACCAACCAAATGTTAGTAAGACGTCAGCATTCATAAGATTTCTGTGGGGGAACTACTTTATGTTGGTATTCATCCACGTGACGCCACTTGGCTATGATGAAAGCGCTGGACAAGTTTGAAAATGACTTTAGTTGCTCAACATAAACCCGTCGTGCTGTTATGATGCGCCGCGAGTAAAGAATACTCCGTCATCAAAGCATCCTCTTACACATTCGCTACTGTTTTCCACCGAACCAACGGAGCAATATGATTGGTACGTGTGGAAACCGTGTCGCGCGCTGTGATTGGCCACATCAGTCACAACTGTCGTGTCGCGCGCTGTGATTGGCCACATCAGTCACAACTGTCGTGTCCCGCGCTGTGATTGGCCACATCAGTCACAACTGCCGTGTCGCGTGCTGTGATTGGCCGCGTCAGTCACAACTGTCGTGTCGCGTGCTGTGATTGGCCACATCAGTCACAACTGTCGTGTCGCGCGCTGTGATTGGCCACGTCAGTCACAACTGCCGTGTCGCGTGCTGTGATTGGCCGCGTCAGTCACAACTGTCGTGTCGCGCGCTGGGATTGGCCACATCAGTCACAACTGTCGTGTCGCGTGCTGTGATTGGCCACATCAGTCACAACTGTCGTGTCGCGCGCTGTGATTGGCCACATCAGTCACAACTGTCGTGTCGCGTGCTGTGATTGGCCACATCAGTCACAACTGTCGTGTCGCGCGCTGTGATTGACCACATCAGTCTCAACTGTCGTGTCGCGTGCTGTGATTGGCCACATCAGTCACAACTGTCGTGTCGCGCGCTGTGATTGGCCACATCTGTCGTGTCGCGCGCTGTGATTGGCCACATCAGTCTCAACTGTCGTGTCGCGCGTTGTAATTGGCCACATCTGTCGTGTCGCGCGCTGTGATTGGCCACGTCAGTCACAACTGTCGTGTCGAAAGCTGAAATGGACACTAGTCAGTCCAAAGCAAGGTGGTTGGTTGCAGTTTTTAGCTCCTGCATGGTAAATGTCGATAACAGATGCATTTACATATCAGAGTTCCGCTTTCACACAGTAAAGCAAAAGAAACAAGTTTCTGACGGTAATGTTTGAAATTTGCATCAGGCTCCAACCATGTGTTGCACCTTGGCGAATTTGATCAAACAAAATGTATATCAAGTGAAAATTGAATGTTTGTACGGTATAGTTGTGACGGTCAGCAATTCGATGGTGCCCTAAAGCCGCATTCACATAAATGACTATTGATTACTGACTATTGACTATTGACTAGTGATTATTGACTACCCAAAGAAAGATATGAACACTACACAACTAAGTTCTTTGACACGTATGATCTGCCACCTAGAACAAATGAATCAAACTGATTGACAAACAACGAGCTGTCAAAATAATAAAATTGCAACATTATGAAGAAAACGAGGTATGGCGATAGTAACTGTTCATCAGTTAAAACGTTTAATGATGGGCTTAACCAAGTTGTGAAGGTTTTGTATGTTTCTTGTTTGTTTTGAAGATTTGTTTTCAAAATAAGAATATTTTATTGTATGACAGCTTCATAAAAATAATAAATAAATAATATTCGCCGGAAATAGTCAAAAACAAATATACACTTGACAGTAATTGAATAGTGGTATTGACTTCCGTTGCTCCACATTCATTGGCTGAACGCGAACGTTGTGATTGGTTGTAACTATGACTTCCAGATATCTTCAATTCGTTAGTCAATAGTCAATAGTCATAAGTCAAAAGTAAAGTTGTGTGAACGTCAGCACGTATCGCCTATGGTTCAATTCGCTTAGTCACTAATCAATAGTCAATAGTCAATAGTCAATAGTCACTAGTCATTTATGTGAACGCGGCTTAATCAGCACAGCGGTGACACACGAGACTCTGACTCAGGAGGCAGCAGGTTCAATCACCACACCGGTAATGATGAATTAAGGTATGTGTCAATCATAAAGTGAATTGTGGGACCATAATTAGGATGTAGGGTTCTGCGGTAGAAAAGCGTGAGTGTTTAATGTATATTGTTTGAATCTTTTGTACTGCTTTTTAAATCGAAATTGTGGGTATATTATCAATTTGTGAACAGATAATGGAACAAAATTGTGCCAAATTCATTCGTTTGGAGATTATTATTGATTATTATCGAAATTTATTAAATATCATGCATTTCGCAGACATGTTTTTCGATATTTGTATACCTTGATGATGCCCAACTGAAATGTTTACCCAGTATTTCAATTTTAAAAGTTGTTTTAGAGATACGAACAGAAACCCTTAAATTCTCACGCTTTGCTGCCGCAGACTCTTAAGGTGAAACCTCCCTGTCTTTCTTATAGCAGCACTGGATTGTTGGTTAGTTTTGTGCTATACAACTTTATATTCTAAGCTTGAATCCCCAAGATATGGCCACCTAATATAAAATGCCAAAATAAATAATGTATTCGTTTCGTAGCTGCCTTCTCACAAATTCATATTTTGTTACACAGTGCTTTTATTCTTTGATGCTTGAAAGGATTGCTTAATATTTGGGAGGAACACAAAAAGAATTGGGTGGACCTCTTCAGTTGATGAAAACATAGTTCAACATAGATTTTTCGCAAAATTTCAAAAATGGCCAAGCAGAAAATGTTGTTTCCAGATAACTTTGTTAACGTTATAACCAGATTTTAAGGGTTAAGGTCGGTTGGATTTCATTAATCAAGCACTGAAACACGGTAAATAATATTCAAACGAAAATATACAATACCAACGTGATTAAAATTACCAAAAAATGTATATAATTCAGTGAACGACCAACTTCGCTATTTGACTCAGTATGATAGCTGTATTTGCGTTGCACATTGAAGGATGAACTCCTGTGCTGAGTGTTGCGAGACAGATCCAACACATTGGGCCCAGCACACGGCGACCAACTCAAGAGGTTTGCGGCTAGAGTAAGGACTAGAAGCGGAGATAAACGTTACTTCGTTCGCTCTACACCCTATTGATTCCGGCTATTTGGCATGCATGCATGCTGCAGTCAATGGCGCTATATTGGACTTTTTACACAAGCTCACACAATTTATTGGCTTGCCCTAAATTCAAGAAGACACTACGATTCTATGGCGAAACGATAATGTTACTTCTTGACAATGAAGTATAGAGAGGGTTCTACTCTTTGTCTAGAGAGAAATCTTCCAGATTACAGTCAGTTAAAATAATTGTCGCAATATAATTAATACTTTGTTATTTTTCCTATACAATACATACGATTACGCTATCTTTTTTGCATGCCATATTGAGTAAGTCCAGCAGGTTTTTTGTATTTCATTATGAATGATATTCTATGTTATTTATTTAAAAGTAGGGTACTGCTCTTCATATGTCCCTGCATTTTATTATTAAATAACGCTAAAATAATCAACATGGATAAATCCTGTGGAAATTAAAAACATTAATCAGCAGTGATTTAATAATTAAGAATGATACAAAATTTTAGAAACTTAAATTTTAATACAATTTATTGGTTTGTTGCTTATATTAATTTATCTTCTTTATATCAATTTTTTAATTATCATTGCATATAGATAATATTTTGTTACACAATTTGTATGACAGCGTAGCGGCCAAAATCGATTAATCCTGTTTTTGGGTAAAGAGCTAATATATTACACGCTTATCACTTCAATTAGAATCATGGCCAAAACAGGAGACGTATAGCCCCAACATCATCACCACTATTTGTATCCTTGCTTGGATTCATATAGTTGATCGCTTCCACTAAACTAACCGGCTGCCGTGAATACTGCATGGCAGGATACGGATCTCTCTTCCTTGTATGTGAAGGTGCGGAGACTGTCTTGGAAGTGATGCAATCATTCTGCGCCCCGCCATCGCCTTGGGGAGTGGAGGGGGTGGAGGGGTAGTTGCGCTGCCTACCGCCGGGGCGCGCGGCTAGAGGCGGCCCACGTCTGTGCCGGAGAAGGAACCCGGCACACGGATGAGATGAGCGTGGGCTCCACGTAAACACCATGGGCGAATCGAATAAATATTCCTTATAATTATTATATTGTTGTAGAAAGAAGAAAAGTCATAATATACCAATACAAACTAATAAATATAACGAATTATTTTATTACAACATTTACAAATCAATTGTATGCGAAACTAAAAAAAAGCAAACGTTTTTTTTATTGTTTGTATTTATTAATTTATGTATTTTATATTTTTTTTATAAATTTTGAAACATGAGCAAAAATGCGAATTCTGATAGGATGTGAGAGAGATGTTAAATAAAGCTTCTAGAATGGAACCAAAATAGTATGCATAGGATTAATTTTAATTTGTGTATACAATGAAGTAAAGCTATTTGACGTATAGTCTGATTTCATTAAAAAGCAAAACAAATTTCATCCTTTTTTGAATTCTTTCTGTATACTTAAATGGTATCTGGTCATGTAGGGTTCCTAGTGTTTGAATTTATTATGATTTAAATAAATACAAGCTAAACACGGATAACATTTTCTAATCGTTAATACTTTGTTCACACCATGCCCTCTAGCAGAACTAAGGCTAGTAACTGCTGTTATGAATGTAATGTAAACGAGGTCAAGTTAACACTGCCTTTCTATAACAAACGAATATCTCTTAACTACTGTAGCCTAACTGCTGCTATTGGCCGGCGTAATGTGAACAAGGTATAAGCTGCGTATGATAATTTTGATGCTGTAATCCAACAGGAATTCGTAGCGATCCCTCTCAAACTAATCCAAACATTGAGAACTCTGTAACAATGGACTCGCGATGTTAAGTGAAGTGACGTCACCTCACATTGAGTAGCAGCATCTCCCGTTGTTTGTGTATCATGTCGTGACGTCACCTCACATTGAATAGCAGCATCTCCCGTTGTTTGTGTATCATGTCGTGACGTCACCTCACATTGAATAGCAGCATCTCCCGTTGTTTGTGTATCATGTCGTGACGTCACCTCACATTGAATAGCAGCATCTCCCGTTGTTTGTGTATCATGTCGTGACGTCACCTCACATTGAATAGCAGCATCTCCCGTTGTTTGTGTATCATGTCGTGACGTCACCTCACATTGAATAGCAGCATCTCCCGTTGTTTGTGTATCATGTCGTGACGTCACCTCACATTGAGTAGCAGCATCTACCGTTGTTGTGTATCATGTCGTGACGTCACCTCACATTGAATAGCAGCATCTCCCGTTGTTTGTGTATCATGTCGTGACGTCAACTCACATTGAATAGCAGCATCTCCCGTTGTTTGTGTATCATGTCGTGACGTCACCTCACATTGAGTAGCAGCATCTACCGTTGTTGTGTATCATGTCGTGACGTCACCTCACATTGAATAGCAGCATCTCCCGTTGTTTGTGTATCATGTCGTGACGTCAACTCACATTGAATAGCAGCATCTCCCGTTGTTTGTGTATCATGTCGTGACGTCAACTCACATTGAATAGCAGCATCTCCCGTTGTTTGTGTATCATGTCGTGACGTCACTTGACATTGAATAGCAGCATCTCGCGTTGTTTGTGTATCATGTCGTGACGTCACCTCACATTGAATAGCAGCATCTCCCGTTGTTTGTGTATCATGTCGTGACGTCACCTCACATTATATAGCAGCATCTCCAGTTGCTGTGTATCATGTCGTGACGTCACTTGACATTGAATAGCAGCATCTCGCGTTGTTTGTGTATCATGTCGTGACGTCACCTCACATTGAATAGCAGCATCTCCCGTTGTTTGTGTATCATGTCGTGACGTCACCTCACATTGAATAGCAGCATCTCGCGTTGTTTGTGTATCATGTCGTGACGTCACCTCACATTGAATAGCAGCATCTCCCGTTGTTTGTGTATCATGTCGTGACGTCAACTCACATTGAATAGCAGCATCTCCCGTTGTTTGTGTATCATGTCGTGACGTCACCTCACATTGAGTAGCAGCATCTCCCGTTGTTTGTGTATCATGTCGTGACGTCACCTCACATTGAAAAGCAGCATCTCCCGTTGTTTGTGTATCATGTCGTGACGTCACCTCACATTGAATAGCAGCATCTCCCGTTGTTTGTGTATCATGTCGTGACGTCACCTCACATTGAATAGCAGCATCTCCCGTTGTTTGTGTATCATGTCGTGACGTCACCTCACATTGAATAGCAGCATCTCCCGTTGTTTGTGTATCATGTCGTGACGTCACCTCACATTGAATAGCAGCATCTCCCGTTGTTTGTGTATCATGTCGTGACGTCACCTCACATTGAATAGCAGCATCTCCCGTTGTTTGTGTATCATGTCGTGACGTCACCTCACATTGAATAGCAGCATCTCCCGTTGTTTGTGTATCATGTCGTGACGTCACCTCACATTGAATAGCAGCATCTCCCGTTGTTTGTGTATCATGTCGTGACGTCACCTCACATTGAGTAGCAGCATCTCCCGTTGTTTGTGTATCATGTCGTGACGTCACCTCACATTGAATAGCAGCATCTCCCGTTGTTTGTGTATCATGTCGTGACGTCACCTCACATTGAATAGCAGCATCTCCCGTTGTTTGTGTATCATGTCGTGACGTCACCTCACATTGAATAGCAGCATCTCCCGTTGTTTGTGTATCATGTCGTGACGTCACCTCACATTGAGTAGCAGCATCTCCCGTTGTTTGTGTATCATGTCGTGACGTCACCTCACATTGAAAAGCAGCATCTCCCGTTGTTTGTGTATCATGTCGTGACGTCACCTCACATTGAATAGCAGCATCTCCCGTTGTTTGTGTATCATGTCGTGACGTCACCTCACATTGAATAGCAGCATCTCCCGTTGTTTGTGTATCATGTCGTGACGTCACCTCACATTGAATAGCAGCATCTCCCGTTGTTTGTGTATCATGTCGTGACGTCACCTCACATTGAATAGCAGCATCTCCCGTTGTTTGTGTATCATGTCGTGACGTCACCTCACATTGAATAGCAGCATCTCCCGTTGTTTGTGTATCATGTCGTGACGTCACCTCACATTGAATAGCAGCATCTCCCGTTGTTTGTGTATCATGTCGTGACGTCACCTCACATTGAATAGCAGCATCTCCCGTTGTTTGTGTATCATGTCGTGACGTCACCTCACATTGAAAAGCAGCATCTCCCGTTGTTTGTGTATCATGTCGTGACGTCACCTCACATTGAATAGCAGCATCACCCGTTGTTTGTGTATCATGTCGTGACGTCACCTCACATTGAATAGCAGCATCTCCCGTTGTTTGTGTATCATGCCGTGACGTCATCTCACATTGAATAGCAGCATCTTCCGTTGTTTGTGTATCATGTCGTGACGTCACCTCACATTGAATAGCAGCATCACCCGTTGTTTGTGTATCATGTCGTGACGTCGACTCACATTGAATAGCAGCATCTCCCGTTGTTTGTGTATCATGTCGTGACGTCACCTCACATTGAATAGCAGCATCTCGCGTTGTTTGTGTATCATGTCGTGACGTCACCTCACATTGAATAGCAGCATCTCCCGTTGTTTGTGTATCATGTCGTGACGTCACCTCACATTGAATAGCAGCATCTCGCGTTGTTTGTGTATCATGTCGTGACGTCACCTCACATTGAATAGCAGCATCACCATTTGTTGTGTATCATGTCGTGACGTCACCTCACATTGAATAGCAGCATCTCCCGTTGTTTGTGTATCATGTCGTGACGTCACCTCACATTATATAGCAGCATCTCCCGTTGTTTGTGTATCATGTCGTGACGTCACCTCACATTGAATAGCAGCATCTCCCGTTGTTTGTGTATCATGTCGTGACGTCACCTCACATTGAATAGCAGCATCTCGCGTTGTTTGTGTATCATGTCGTGACGTCACCTCACATTGAATAGCAGCATCTCCCGTTGTTGTTTATCATGTCGTGACGTCACCTCACATTGAATAGCAGCATCTCCCGTTGTTTGTGTATCATGTCGTGACGTCACCTCACATTGAATAGCAGCATCTCCCGTTGTTTGTGTATCATGTCGTGACGTCACCTCACATTGAATAGCAGCATCTCCCGTTGTTTGTGTATCATGTCGTGACGTCACCTCACATTGAATAGCAGCATCTCCCGTTGTTTGTGTATCATGTCGTGACGTCACCTCACATTGAATAGCAGCATCTCCCGTTGTTTGTGTATCATGTCGTGACGTCACCTCACGTTGAATAGCAGCATCTCGCGTTGTTTGTGTATCATGTCGTGACGTCACCTCACATTGAATAGCAGCATCTCCCGTTGTTTGTGTATCATGTCGTGACGTCACCTCACATTGAATAGCAGCATCTCCCGTTGTTGTGTATCATGTCGTGACGTCACCTCACATTGAATAGCAGCATCTCGCGTTGTTTGTGTATCATGTCGTGACGTCACCTCACATTGAATAGCAGCATCTCGCGTTGTTTGTGTATCATGTCGTGACGTCACCTCACATTGAATAGCAGCATCACCCGTTGCTGTGTATCATGTCGTGACGTCACTTCACATTGAATAGCAGCATCTCGCGTTGTTTGTGTATCATGTCGTGTTACAATCACCAGCAAGTATAGAAGCCTCAGCATTCAGATGTCGGGTGCGCGACTAACTCGCTAAAGTCTGGTTACCGAATGAAATGCGTTACGTAATTTTCGGTCAAGTATTTCCGGTTGACTGTGTGTTCATACGCCACACAACCAAAGATGGCTGCTCTCAGGAACGAAGAAGAACATAACCTATAACCATCTAGGCTAAGCCTATTTGTGTACACTAGCCGTCACTAAACATTGGAGATTTTATTGCCAGCCTTACCTTTACGTGTGAATTGTGTTGTTATCCAGTTGATGTTGAAATAAGTGGATATAACACTAGAATATCAGATATACGAATGGACCATATCAACATTGAGCACGAGGGTTGGCTACCGGCTAACGTCCGGTCTTGGGACTACTTTCACGGGGAAACTTCAGTGTTGACTTTTGACAAAAACAAATTTCACTTGGCGTTTGAGATCATGTTTCGTTTAGCACTAACTAAAAATTTAAAAGTTGTGAAATAATATATAATACAACATGCAAAATACAATGCTTTCGCAAACACCAAGTTTTGAGAAAACTGGTTGAATGCAAAATTATTAAACAATCTGGTTCTAATATTGCAACGTTGGTTGCATTGCTTGCACAATCCGACAACTTCACAGGGCCGAATTTTTATGTTAAATGACCGTTTGCGTGTATCTGGCGGGTATGTTAAGTTGTCAGCCTGACTATTACATAACGATATTCTTTTGGTAACCAGACTTTATCAGCTTCTTGCACGATGAGACCATTGTAAACCCAGAGCCCGCGCATGCGCAATGAGATGCAAACAGATGTTACACTACACGGACAAGTTTCGAGAGATGTTGGTTGTGTTCAATTCAGGGGAAATATTCGCCTACAGTACGATGCAGATCAAAAAACACCCCAGTGAAATACAGACTCAAAGAAGTAGTTAGTATTTCTAAAGACGACGCTACATCAAGAAAAGACCCAGTGAAATACAAACCCAAAGAATTTGTTAGTATTTCAAAAGACGACCCCTCATTAGTGAAATACAAACTCAAAGAAGTTGTTACTATTGTTGGATATCACAATAATGATAGTGTTATCGTAGGAAACCTGCCAAGGGACAATTCACTTCCCCCCCCCCCCCCCAACTCACTAGGTTTGCGTTGTTTGGAATAGTTGCGAAAGAAAGTCCAAAGGCTGATACTCAATCCCGGCATTCGCCTTGTGACCAAGGAACACCTCGGATAAAACCTTCCGTCACGATTGCAGGTAGCGGCTATCGAACCAGTGACCTGCCGAGAAAGACCCTCGCGTGCTAGCACTGAGCCATCTCTATCGGTACCAAAGATGCCAATCATCCGCTTTCATCTGCATAGCTCTCAACCTCTCTCGTTGTACAGACAGCTCTAAACCACATCCTTCTTCAACGCTGGCAGAGGTAATGTGTCGAAATAGGACTAAATCGGAGACACCAAAATGTTTGAATTGAAGCAGACGTGTTAACTTGTCAATAACTTTCCCCGAATTAAAACAAGTGGCATTTTTAGTTAATAATACATGACATTTTGTTATTTCAAGAAGACACCTTTCATGGTAAGATTTATAAGTTGTACTTCCCACATATAGTGTTTTGAGATTAGGGTTTACTGCTACTTAAAATACAGACGGTCCAATGCTTGTTTCGGGCTGGGCTTTTCATTTCTTAGCTATAGAGCTTGTCTTTAATCTATGTTATGGTATTGGTATACATTTAATCGAGGAGTTTGGATATAAGTTCATAATAAATTGTATAAATTTCCCCCCATAAAAATCAGTTATTGGTCTGAGTACCTAGACTATACACAAATTTATTTTCATTTAATTCACAGCCGTCCATAAAGAGGCTATAGATGGAAATTTGTCACTCTTTTAATGCAAAGACTGCATTGCTAACAGCATCTCCGTCTTGAGTCTGTGGTTATTGGAGACGCACGCTCAAGTTGTTGTGATAGTTTCTAGCGGGTCTTAATGGTGTTCTCCTTCTCGCCTCTCTAGCCTCGGGCGCCACGTGCCAGTGACGCGGGCCTGAGAGGCATCGTGATGTTTTGATACGCGCATCGCTTACAAGGTGACAACACATCGGTATCAACACTTCTACACTAACCTAATTAGTTAGATAATAAGTTATAATAAGTTTGTTAGATTTGTAAATTAAGATGTCATTTATCTGTTGCAAGCTTACAACGCCTGAAATCATGCTAGAAATGTAATGTGAAGTAGTTGAAAACCAAAATTCATATTGGGTAATAGAATAATATGTCACAATTTGCTATTGATATAAATTTTATTTATAGTGTCTATCCTGTTCAGATATACAATGATTTACAAAGAAGAACAATACATAGAACTATACAAATAATGTTTTAATATGAAAATCACGGAACAATAGACGTTTTTTTTATGGAATGTGTATAAATTCACTTTGTATTTGTCTCATCTGAAAGTATTATATTATATTAATATAATGATCTAGGCCTGGGTTACTTATTAATACATTATTTAAAAATAAAGATGCGACCTAAGATAGTGTTGTGAACTATCAAATTAAAATTACTTTCATTTATCTGCAAATAAAGAGTAGGCGTATGCAATACAATTCGTGGAACCGAACATCTATTTGTTTGTGAAACTCGATCAGTGACAAAATAGCAGTGAAACCTATAAAAGGCAACTGAATGTATTTATTTACTAATGAAACATCAATGTTGTTACAGTTGTCTACTATTTTTATTCGTTTGCATTGTTATCCCTTGTAACAAATCGCGTTATTATAAACGCGTCCCCGATTGGTGGAGGTGCCGGTCTGGAACGGAAACTGTTGTAAATGCATAAATGTAAATGTTTTATAATAAATAGCAAATAATAATATAAATGAACATTAAAATGCAAATGTAAATGTATTTAGACTTTAAACTTTTTAACTTGTAAAGGGTAATAGTGCTTTAAAAGCTGTGTTAGTCCCGGTTTCTCAATCGGTTAACTGGTCGCTAGCGGGGCCGTTAGCTGACGGTTAACTGGTCGCTAGCTGGGCCGTTAGCTGACGGTTAACTGGTCGCTAGCGGGGCCGTTAGCTGACGGTTAACTGGTCGCTAGCGGGGCCGTTAGCTGACGGTTAACTGGTCGCTAGCGGGGCCGTTAGCTGACGGTTAACTGGTCGCTAGCTGGGCCGTTAGCTGACGGTTAACTGGTCGCTAGCGGGGCCGTTAGCTGACGGTTAACTGGTCGCTAGCTGGGCCGTTAGCTGACGGTTAACTGGTCGCTAGCGGGGCCGTTAGCTGACGGTTAACTGTTCGCTAGCGGGGCTGTTAGCTGACGGTTAACTGGTCGCTAGCTGGGCCGTTAGCTGACGGTTAACTGGTCGCTAGCGGGGCTGTTAGCTGACGGTTAACTGGTCGCTAGCTGGGCCGTTAGCTGACGGTTAACTGGTCGCTAGCGGGGCCGTTAGCTGACGGTTAACTGGTCGCTAGCGGGGCCGTTAGCTGACGGTCCGTAATCTGAACCCAATAAACCCTATGCACATAAAGAACCGTCACCTGACGGCCCCGTTAATGAACGATTGAAAAACCAGGCCTTAATCGTTATATACAACATAACGTTGACGACACTCTTAAAAAAATTTCATTTAATGCACGAAAACTTATATTCATGTTGGTTTACACACAAACAGATTAAACAAGTTTAGAATAGAAAACAAAATCGTAACTTTCGAAACAGCAACATTCGTTTGATTCGATAAAAGTACAAAATTCTTCTGGTTGAATGACTTTTCTACCTTGCTACACTTTTAGTGCTCTACAAGGTGATGTTACGAGACAGAAATCTTACTTAACGTTAGGTGGGTAGACACACATCCTTTCTACACGTGTTTACTCTTACTTCTATTTCGTTATCAGTTAATTGTTCACGTGAGTATAACACTCGTGTTGCTTCAATATAACATGTTGGGTGTCTGTCAGCTGGCGATACAACGCCGCATTTAATTGGACCTTGACGCGCGAGTAATGGAGGTAGCGGAAGAAAGAGTTTTCCAAAAGAGCGAACACAGAAAGATCGCTAAAAAGAATAAAGAAATACTCTAGGTCTCTGTAAATTCAATCTTTTTGCTACTTTTATGTTCTCGGCTTAAAGAAGATATGTCGAGAGGAGAGATCCACAGAGATCCGTTTAAGAAGATGAAAGACAAGTGGTTTTTGAAATATTAATGGATGGTCGGCTCTTTAATGCATCCTCTGCTATTCATGAATTGGAGAATAAAGAAAGAGATACTGAGCATTACAACCATTATCTATAGAGGTGATACTTCCTAGAGGTAAACATCTTACCCGTGTGTACTCTTCACTACTGCCAGTCGAGTTGGAAGAGAACGCGTCATGATGGCGATGGAAAAGAAAAAAAGTGAACTACACTTTAGAATGAACGTAAAGAAATTGTGTATAACAACTCATACTTTATAACGCGCTATTATCATCATCACCATCACTTTCAATTGCCAGGCGCATTTCTTCGTTGGGTCGGCATGCTCTAAAGTGGTACAAAATAACTTTGGAGCACACCTTTTCTTGAATTCTGTATCGCTCACCCACACCTCTTTATATGTGACTGACACTATTGGTTTACCTCTGTACAGTAACAGCAAATCCGTCTCTATATGAATAATTATAATAGTACCAAGCCTTATTTCTTACGGCTGTTTGTACACCAACTTCACACGAATTTTGCTTTGACGTAGAAAATAGTTTTCAACAACTACATTTTCACTCTTTACAGTAATAATACTTTTTAATACTTATACATTTTTTTCGCAAGGAAGAAAAGTAACCGCTTAATAATGTTTTGCTCTTTCTTGTGAATGTTGCTAGTTCAATTTATAACTGTTGTTGGAGTGGAAATTATGAACTTTTACAAACTTTTCTGCTTTCTTTTCAACTTTTTCTGAACAAAGGCTTCGAAAAATTTTAAATTTGAAAATTATTTCCGGTGTTTGTAACGAATCCCCATATATTATTGTACAATCAATGGTGCCTACAACGGCGGGAAGGGGGTTGGGGCAGGGGGGTAGGTTGGACAGTCCTTAATAATTGAGAAACGGAATCAAACCATGGTTTACCTCTTACCCGTTGTTCCCAATCGCTCGCCCCTCGTAGTCTACATCCAACTCTCCAACTCTCCAACTCTCCTACTCCCCCGCTTGTGAGCGACTACGCCCTGCGGGGGGTCAACTCTTGGCCCACGAGCGGTCTATGCAACACTGCCACGTGACAGCCATTCAATCCCCCGAAGATTGAAATGCATTTCCCTCTAGCCAATATGTTTTTTAGTCTGGGCTGAAAGGCTTAAGCTTTATCAAAAGTCAGACTGGTAATCTTACTGAAAGTTAAAGTTTAGTTACGAGAGCGTTTCTCTGGAGAAAACTTTCGATTTCAAAGTTTGGTATTAAGGGAAACTGTTCGAAGCTTCAATAACATCGAATGAGATTTATAATGGTTTAGGTCCTAAAATAGGAAATGTTTTCCCATTTATGTTCTTGCTTTCATTCTGTGCTCTGCTCTGTTACAAGGAAACTCATTGTTTGCTTTCAAAGATTGAGGTAGATAATCATTTCCATACCTTTGTACGTATTGTATAGTAGGCCTAACGTCTCTGCCTTCCATACAGAGTTGCCATTTAGACACAGAATAACAGTTGCTAGATAAAGGTTTCAAACTATTTAATATCAAGTAGGCTGCGTAGTTTGATCCATAATCTAAAGTTTAGCATTAATTAATTATATACATTCATACATTGCTATAATATATGAAAAAAAAACTAGAATAGCCATTTCTTACTATGATTAGTGTTTATGATGGTATTTTTCTTATCAGTTTTACGTTTTAAGTTATTGTTATGGATTATTGTATGTGTTGAGCATTATGTACTTTATCATTCACTTCATCTGTGTCTTGCGAAACTTCTCGATTTGCTATAAACGAGCTAGGTGGCCATATACTACCTAAGAAACAAGCCATAGGTGCATCAAATAATACCTTTGGTCAATTTGTAAGTATATAATATAACTCTCAACGTATGCCATACAGTATAATCGTCGTACAACAACTTCGGTAATGTTTCCGTCACGGGTGGGTGAGCGGCAGCCAACCAGCGGTCGTAGTTAGTTCAAATCTGCTCGGATTGGCGAGACCGTTAACACGTCATTGATTGATGACCAAAGCGTTCCCGTAGTTGCTGTACGACTACTCCAAAAGGTAGACATTGAACTGGATATGTAGAAAGAAAGACTGGTGGAATGTATTGCGAAGCTGTATCATACCATTTGGTAAGATAAAGTTGAGGGTCTAAGGAGTATATTAAACTCATAATCTGAATAAATTATTAATACTAATAATACGTTCTCGTTGGAAACCTGCCAAGGGACAATTCATGTCCCTCTTCAGGTAATTATCAGATATTGCGGTATTTGGTAGAGTTATGAAGGAATGTCCGAGGGCTGTCAGTAGGACTTAATCCCAACATTGGTCTTGTGACTGAGGAAAAACTCGGAAAAACCTACAGTCAGGATTGTCAGTAGTGGGTAACGAACCGGTGACCCCCAGAATTAGGGCCTCGTGTGCTACGCACTAAGCAATCTCTATTGGTTAATCTTAATAAATCTTGCAGTTACGGCCAATGGTTAGGACGACTTTAGCGGGTAAAAAGAATTAAGACAACCGGAAGAAGTTAAAACAATGGTCAAACTCTTATTTAGTTTATCGAGTGAGGCCTCATTGGCAACATAACAGTCCACCCAGAGAAACTTCCAGCAAAGAACACCGGATAAAGAACGGAAATAGAACGTCGATCGTTCCTCACACGGGCCACTATGCTTTACAACTCGCTGCCTTCGGACGTTGATATCTCTTTTCCACTACGACCATTCATTAAATCTTTCATATCTCATCTTGATAGAAATTAATTGCATCTGATGTTGTTTCTTCTTTACACTATTAACAACACTACACTATTGTCTAATGCAGCTTCTTCGTTCCTGTTTTTTGTTTTTATTGTATTATTTTGGATCAAGTGTTATATGTGTATAAAGATATTATTACCTGTGTTTTAACACTCTTTTACCTGTTTTAAACTTTATTGTGCACATTGTCTCTTTCACTGGCATTTTTTGTACTTTGTTTGTTTTTGTTATTGTACTTATGTTACGTAGTATTGACAAACACATGTGTAATTTGTGTTCTTTGTGCTTGTTTCTGTGTTTTAATTGTTATGTTTATTATTATTTTACGCCAAATGGCAGAATACGCTGTATGTGAAATATTGATTAAATAAATAAATAAAAATAAAAAAAAGTTTGTTTGACGGGATTTAGAAATTATTCTGACCATATAAATACTTTCTATCATAGAAAAACTTCCCCATTTTCCCCATACAAAGCAAACATTTGATTTCATTATTAGGAAACTCGTCCAGCTACAGGCAACTGATTTCGAGGTATGTTATTTGTGTGGAGCACATGTTTTGCTCGCGGACCAACTACATAGGTAGTACAAACAGAGGGGATAGAATATACGTGAATACAATCTCAACGGTCAATAACAGTACAATACACACATCACACGGTTCAATATTCTTGTCAAACGTTTGGAATCTATGAGCAAAAACGAACGGACGAATTAAAAATAATATGATGTTTTGTTTTTTCAACAAACTGTTTTTGATTCGTTCTTGTTCTTTATGGGCTCTTTGTTGGTATAAGAACTTCTTTTAGCAGCTGATTGGTTTGCACATTCCGATATTACTAGTGTACAAGAAAGACTTTTCAAAACAATTTCAAGTCGTTCAGTTGTTACTTCTCTCGTGTTTTTTTCGCGAGGTCGGCAGACATTCGTTTTGCTTCTAGCCCAAGAACCAATATACGCCAACCAGAGTACAACGTGTTTCCTGTTGTTCACTGGTTTGTCTGTCTGCCGGGATTGCAAATATTTCCCTTAAGTCCCGTCGAGGGAGGAATTGCTTCATTGATCGTAGAGGGATTTCAAGAGCTTCAGTCAGACACTTAGGACATCGCCTTACGTCAATTAACTGGAGTCTTTCCGTCCACTGTATAGAGGTGTCTTTGCGTGCAGATGCATTCTGGCTGTGCACTGGCGTAACTATTTGGGGGCATGCGCATGGGACATGCACTGGCGTGGGCATTTGCGTGAACATGCATTCATTTAAATTTTCGTAGGAAACCTGCCCATGGAAGAATCCATGTCCATCTTGGTGACTAACTACAGATATTGCGGTATTTGGAACAGTTTAAAAGAATGCCCGAGGGTTGTTGGTATGACTCAATCACAGCATTCACCTTGTGACTTGAGGAAAACCTTGGGGAAAACCTTCAGTCACAATTGCCGGTGGCCAGTATCGAACCGGTGATCTCCCGAATTAGTCTCGCGTCAGCTTCCTCTGGAGGTTAACGTGTACATGCATTCTAGCTGCGCAGTTACGATGTCTTTGCCGTACAAAGACATTTTAGCATTACAGTGGCTGTCAAATAATGTTGATGTGAAACTGGGAGTGATCTACATTATGAGACGTGCTGAGATAATCATTAATTCTTTTTTGCAAAATATGTTCCGTTTTTTATTTTTCATTTTCCATTTTCAATTGTTCATTTTTCATTTTTTCATTTTTCATTATTCATTTTTCATTTTTCATTTTTTCATTTTTCATTTTTCATTTTTCATTTTTCATTTTTCATTTTTCATTTTTCATTTTTCATTTTTCATTTTTCATTTTTCATTTTTCATTTTTCATTTTTCATTTTTCATTTTTCATTTTTCATTTTTCATTTTTCATTTTTCATTTTTCATTTTTCATTTTTTACTTTCAATCAAGTAGACCTTGGAAACGCAGTAGCTTGTTATAGCATATGAAGGCTAGTTGAGGGGTGAGACGTAAGTTTGTTCTCTGATAAGTTTCTCTGTTAGTTTCTCTGATAAGTCAACAACACTTGAATGCTTCCTTGGCCCAGTTATACCATTGGTTATACCATACCCACCAACTTAACGAGTCTGCAGGGTTGGATGTGCAGCACCTTTTGTTTCAAACAATGAGGTAGAACGATTCTACCGAGATCAACGCTCAACGCTGTTTATTGTACTCAAAGAACATAAGTTATCATCAACATACAAGCAAATATCTTTTCTTTCCGTTTCTTTCTTTATTTCACTTATTATTACTAGCACCAACCAACCTATTTTTTGTTTGTACAGTTATTATTGACATTGTTATTATAACCTTACAGATGGTGTTCACTGTTCATATATCTATCATCTAAATTGTAATATCTTACTCAGGCACGCATGCATGCATGCAATCAACACGTTTCTATGTTCTTTGTTCATGTATCATATAATGTTTGATATCATGTTTCTACTTTCTTTCCATTATTTATTAGTAATTAGTTAGTATATAAGTTGACATAATTTCAATTCTTGATTGTAAATTTAAGCTAAGGAATCTATAAAGAGTTTCTCAAAACTCAAGATTCAACCTGTATTAACACAAGTTTAATCTGAAAAGATAATAAAAAGATATAGATAGATAGATAGATAGATATTAATAAGATATTCCCTCATAAGGTATGGTTTGCAACATAAGTGAATCAACGGTTAGTGAAAACACGCACTTAGGCCTTACTTTACTCTAACTTGAAAACGCCACATGAGAATCACGTTGAGAGATGAGCGGTCTGCTACTGTCTAT
Source organism: Isoperla grammatica (assembly GCA_945910005.1). Classification (NCBI taxonomy): domain Eukaryota; kingdom Metazoa; phylum Arthropoda; class Insecta; order Plecoptera; family Perlodidae; genus Isoperla; species Isoperla grammatica. Next base: position 25,049,258 of record OX246740.1, read on the forward strand.
CAAATACTGGTTTGTTTAATATAAGAACTTAATACACGTATAATAAAATAGTATAATATCGTTATACGGGTGTATGTAGAAACAGTTACTTTGGTGCCGTCATAGGAATTAAGGACATAATGCTTTGTATAAATATCCCTCACTGAAAGTCAGTTTTTGTAACTGAGTGCGTAGACTGTCAATACCAATTTATTTATTTGTTTAATTAACGAATTCTCGTCCATTTACGTTACTAATGTTAATCGCTACCAGAACATTCACTGACTTCGTAGCGTACGTAGACCTCCGCCGTTAAATATGCGTCCAATGATCTATAATGAATATTTTAAACGCGGCCCCGACTCGCCAAGAAAAACACTGTTTATTGTGTTTTGGGGGTGAGTGTACCCCATTATGCCGCCTCCTAGACGTTTTAATCAACTTCACTACATAAGCGTTCGGTTTTAATGGTCGGAGTTTTGCATAATTATTCCTGCGCTGGCGAAGATTCTGTTTGGGCTGCTTCTTCCAAAGCTCTTAGCTAGGCGATATCTATTTAGACATTTTCTCTATTTTTTTCTTGTCATAATATGTTGTTAAACATGCGGCCATGTAAAAATTGATAGAACTCTTTCGCCCTTCAAAATGTACGTGCGTTGTGCAAGGAAGAAAATAAATTATGTTAAGTTTGCAAAATATAATAATATATTGTATTGTTCTTTTATGGGTGTTGAAAGTTGAAAGAAATTACATCATTTCACCTTTCCACTGAAACAATAACGATATAAATGTCAGAATAACTTTGTCTGTACTTCTAAGTTCTGATAAGTAATCGCCTTGTGCTCGATGTAAGTAATTACATGTTTGTTGAAACAAACTACGAAATAGAAGTTAGAAGAAGATATCATTTCTTGATCCAATATCATACTACACAGTATACTTATAGATGAAAGGTTTTTCGAAGTTAGCAATCTAATAAAATAGACATAATTATATTTGTTGACACAATCATGTTATCATTTAGTATTTCGAAATGAAACGTAATAACGCTTCAGTATCGTAGAAACCACGAAGAATTTTAACGAAATTACAATATCTGTTACTGTTACGAAATCGTAACAATGTTACTTATAGAAAGTAATTGCGTTACAGTAACGTGTTACTCCCCTTAGGTTACTATCCTAGAATGCAACTACCACACTACGCAACTTCTCGCTTTCAACACATGAAAGGCAATATCTACCCCGTATGCGACACTCGTTCTTTTACGCTCTTTTTGTTACAAGAGTTATTAGGTTTTCAGAAAACTCTGTCAAGGCACAACATCGTAAACAACAAACGGCGTTTTACGGCGAAATATTTGTAGCAAAGACGGGTTCTACGACCACTCTTCAAGTTTCTGGGAATTTCAGAATTATTTAATTAATTGATGTAGGTACCACTAAAAGTTATTTGCTGTTTCACAGTTTTTCTTCTATGAAATATGTTGCTAATGTTTCATAAACATGGTGAGAAACATTATCATCCCGACAAGACAATGTCTATCATTTATATTCTCTGCTTATGGTGACTGCTCGATTAAGCCCTCTTCGCGTTCGTCATACGAGTAACTCGTGAACAATCAGCGATCGGTATTGGCTCGTTGGTCCAGTGGTTAGCATCCCTGCTTCCAATGCAGAAGGTCCCGGGTTCAAATCCCGCTTCAGGCAGAAGTTTTTTAACTTCTAATGTGGATTCAATTCCATTACTTCTTGGCTTAGGAATAAGTAAACGGTGACTTTGGAGCCGTCCTAGCAACGAAGCACTCAATAAATTCAAAGTTGTTCTGAATCGGCCTTGTTGATTATGGCATGTGTCCGCAGGTGTTCGCACTGTCCAATCACTGATTCATATGTTTCGTATTTGAAATATCGATCTTTGATTGGTTATCGCTCACTCGTCGATTGTGTTCGAAGCCTACAGGGTTGGTTTAGTCACTTTAAATTAAAGTCCCCCACTGCAAATCAGTTTAGTTACTGAGTGGGTAGACTCTAAATGTGAATTTATTTTATTTATTTATTTAAATTAGGGCTCGCTAGTTCGCCATGAATCACTCGTTCATGACTTTAAAGCATCTGTAGGATTGTTTCGGGACAAGTATACCTTGTTAGCGACCTAAAGAAGACCATATCAGGCAGGGTTGAGATATTTTCCCCTGCCCGAAAACACGCAGACTATATTCATTTTAGAAACCCACAAGAATAAAAAGCCAGTAAAAAAGCGTGTTCATGGGGTTTTGATAAAAATAAATAAAAACAGAGTAATGAAACGTTACATATTTCATTCAATACGTCTTTTTAAAGTTACACAAAACAATGTGGAAGGATCTAAAACACTTGAAAATAATTTAAAATACACACATTTGGGTAAATGGGTAAATACAATTTTTTCAAATCTGTAAACTATAATGTTCAAAATCCTGGCGTTTCTTTAAACCCTGTAATAAGATAGAACTAGTTCCAAGGAAATATGTGATTATAGGCAAGGGCGCTCTATAACTAAGACCTATTTTTTACCTAATATGTATTCATAAGTTAGGTGGAAGAGCGAGCAACATGCTCGAACCTCGCCGTTTTGTAAAATGTACACTGTTTTACAAATAAAGTCCATTTATTGTTATTATTATTATTATTATTATTATTATTATTATTATTGTTATTTTATTGTTGCAATACATACAAACTCGGTCAAAACCGGCATAAACATGTTGTACGGACACAAATGTCAAGTATTTCCATGTGTTTACCTTATTAAAATCTACTTAGAACTACTTAATATATCTTCTTCTTCTTCTTCTTCTTCTTCTTCTTCTGCTTCTCAAATGCCCACATTTGGCTATACTACTTAATATATCATTGTCCAAATTATTTTTTCCAAACCGAACTGTGGATGCTATGTACGGTCGTGGCCGATTTGTACTCATCCCAGCATTCGCTCTTTGTACAGTGGAAACCACGAAAACCACCATCGGGATGGAGAACTTCTTGAAGTCTTCATTCTTCTTAGTTCAAAAATTTTCGCACTATCCTACACGTGTTCAAAATAATTGCTTTTTGCATCTCGATGTAAATGTTCGGTTGGAGACCAATTAGTTTAATACTGTCATGGAGTTTACGTGGAACAATGCCATTTGCTGATATAATTAACGGTATAACAGTTACATTATTCTGCTTCCACAACCTTTTTATTTCAATTGATAGTTCCTTATATCTGTTTATCTTTTCCCGCCAAGTTGTCTCTACATTGTGGCATAAAGGGACGGCAACATCAATTAAAATCGTTTCTTGTTTCTTCTTGTCAATAAATATAATATCCGGTCTATTGTGATGTATGGTTTGGTCTGTAATAACTGCCCGGTCGTAATATAATTTGTAGTCTTTACTATCTAATACCTTTTCAGGCTTGTATTTGTAATACGCAGTGGTTGTGTTTATAAGTTTATACTTCATGGCTAATTTTTGATGTACAATGTTTGCAACTTGGTTATGCCTATGAAGATAATCTGTTTGACAAAGCATTTTGCACCCAGATACGATATGTTCAATTGTTTCGCCGTTCAAATTACATTTCCTACATTTATCTTCCACTGTGACGTCTTTCAGTATGTATTTTTTGTAATTGTTAGTCTTGATTACTTTATCTTGAATAGCGATCATAAATCCCTCTGTTTCGCTGAAAATGTCCCCGGACGTTAACCATTTGTTCGATGCTACCCTATCGACGCTATCCTTAAGAAGTTCTTTATAATGTCTGCTATGTAACGTCTTTTCTGATATTCTGATCTCTTTTGCTGTGTCAGAATTTAGTTTTTGAAGCAAGTTTAAATTTCCGTCATTTAAATTGAGGGGAGAAAGCGACTTGTCTGCCGATACTATAGCTCTATGAAGTTGTGAATGTGGGCATTTTGTATAAAAGTACTTTCTCAGAATTTCAATTTGTTTATAATATAAATTGTTTAAATCAATCAAGCCTCTTCCCCCTTTTTCTCTAGGTAGAGTCACTCGTTCTATTGCTGACTTAGGGTGATGACTTCTGTATTTGGTGAATGTTGTGCGGGTGAGAATTTCTAGGGCATGAAGTTCTGTCTGTGTCCAGTTAATAATTCCAAATGAATATGTTAGTACCGGTATAGCATAAGTGTTAATTGCTTTGATCTTGTTTTTACCATTCAATTGTGTTTTTAAAATGGATCCTATTCGTTTCTTGTATGCAGAAATTAGTTTACTTTTCATCAGTTTATGATCAATTCGTTTAGCCTGCGCAAATCCTAGATATTTGTATATATCTTCTTCGTCCATTACTCCAATCCGGTTGTCTTCGTCAATTTCAAACTCTTCTAATTTCGTAATCTTTCCTTTGATGACATGAAGTGACTTACATTTATCAATTCCAAAATCCATACATATATCTCTACTGAATTCTAACGTTGAGTTAAGAAAATTCGTCATGTGTGTCACATTTAAAGCATATAGCTTGAGATCGTCCATGTAGAATAGATGTGAAAGTGTGTGGCAAACCGTATTACCGTCCTTTATCTTGAAACCATGTATAGATTTGTTTAGTATATGAGATAATGGATTTAATGAAAGACAAAACCATAACGCACTAAACGAGTCACCTTGAAAAATACCTCGTCGGATGTTAACTGGGTCAGTACATATCTGCTCTTTGCCTACGTTTAACTTCAATGTTGTTTTCCAACTCGTCATCGCTGTCCGCAAAAAGTTTACTATCAATGGGTTTACTTTATAAATTTCCAGTATCTGTATTAGCCACGAATGTGGTGACGAATCATACGCTTTCTTGTAATCAATATAGCTAACGTGAATGTTTCTCTTCTTGTTGAAAGCTTGGTTCATTACAACAGAATCGATAATTAATTGTTCCTTACACCCTTGCGACAATTTACGACATCCCTTTTGTTCTTCAGCTAATATATTGTGTTCTTCGCAGTGACTATATATTTTATTTGTTATGCACGATGTCAAGATTTTGTAAATAGTAGGTAAGCATGTAATTGGTCTATATTTACTTGGATTTTTGGTGTCATTATCTTTTGGTTTAAGAAATGTTATTCCTTCAGTAAAGAAATCTGGTAAATCCTTGTCTCCTAATATAAATTCATTAAGACATTTAGCAATCTGGGTGTGCATGTTTGAAAACTTCTTGTACCAAAAATTTTGAATGTTATCGTTACCGGGTGCTTTCCAATTATGAGTATTTCGTATCGTTGATTTTATATCATTTACACTGATGCCATCAAATGTCATTTCTTCGATATCACTCATTGCCTCAATTTCATCTTGAATCCATGTTGCATTGTGATTGTGCATTAATGGGTTACTCCATATCCCACCCCAAAACTGCTCAATCTCTGTCTTCGATGGTATACCATTGCCTACTATTTCTTCTTTATTGTTAATTTGCTGATAGAATTCTTTTTCTTTTTCTTTGAACATTTCGTTTTGTTCTTTTCTATCACTACACTCTTTATATCTTCGTAGTCTTTTGGCTAATGCACTTACTTTTTGCTTTAGAGTATCCAAATATTCGTTTGTAGCCTCGTTCGGTGTTTCATGTATAGTATGGATTTTAAACCTTTCAAATATGTGTTGGCAATATTGTAATATCTTTTTAGATCTATTACCCATCCTGAATTGTTCTAATCTCCCAATATCTCTCCTTAACTCGTTGATGCGTTTGACTAATCTTCGTTCCCATTTTGGAGTCTTATTTGTTTTTATGTTCTGAGAATGTACCAACTTTATTTTTAATCCTAATTGTCTGACCACTGCTACGGCTCCACAATATATTGCTGCATGCACTTCCTCAAACGACAATTCTTTCTTCGCGTAATCTAACAATATATGTGCGTTCATTACGTGCATTACTATGTCCATTTGCTTAGACTGTTTAGGTTTAGGAATTCTAGGTCTCTTGTTCGGTTCTATATGTGCAAATTCTGACAAAGCATTTTCAAAAGCTAAATGTAATATGTTCTGTAACTCGTCTATTTCTTGTGTGTTCCCTCTTGTATTCTCTTCTTGTTCAATGTTATTAATAGGTGGATGTTGGTGATGTACCTCTTGTGTGTTCTGGCCTTCTGGTAGATCTACTTGTTCCATTAATTCTTGTCGTAGATGGTCATCGTTTCTTGATGCTTCCATGATGTGCTCCTCGTTCGTTATTATTATTATTATTATTATTATTATTATTATTATTATTATTATTATTATTATTATTATTATTATTATTATTATTATTATTTTCTAGATTATCTATTGATACGGCGCAAATAACCTATAGATGTAGACGCGCCGAACTCTCAGTTAACTAATGTAATGATACAAGCGATCAATATCTGATGATATCTCTACCTTATCTCCATTCATCTCACGTTCGATATCAGTGAAGTCGTCGCACGACTACCTATCCTATGCTTTCGTCAGAGGCGAGGAGATCGTAACCAACCAGAGAACCACCCGAGACAAAGCCCCGCAATAGCGATCGCTGATTGGCTACGAGTGGGGGTGTGTTCCTCGTCTGTGACGAAAGCACAATAATAACTTTTTGTAGTAGATCATTTTTATAAGGCCCTTTACTGTTCAAATCTAAACCCGTTATAGGGTGCACACCAGCTTTACCTGATGTGTCCCTCTGTGACTAACTAGGTTATTAGGGTATGTGGATAGCTGGGAAGAAATGTCCGAGGGCTATTAGTAGGAATCAATCCCAGCATTCGCCTTTTCGACTGAGGAAAACCTCGGAAAATACCTTCAGTCACGACTGCCGGTGGCTGGAATCGAAGCGGCGACCTCCCGAATCAGAATCTCGCGTCTTACCGCTGAGCCACCTCTATCGCAGGAGAAAGGTTGCTGTGCTGTGCGGCAACTTTATCAGTGATCTGAGACAAATCATTCTCTGATTATTGATCTACTGAATTTCAGGAAACAATACCCGTTTCATACAATTGTATACTGAATACTCAGTGAATACTGATGAAGAGTTTTTACTCCACAAACAAAAGTATTGCATTCGTTTTTACTCGTGATACATTTTAAACTCCATTCAAAAGCTATTTGAATTCTTTCGTTTGTGACAAAACGCTGATACGATAAAATGCTGTACGACTCAATGTCAACGGTTGAGATGTTATTCGAGTTAAACCTCTCACAGTGTGTTGGGAATAACCGTTTCAATTCAATTTCAATTTTTAGATCATTTTCATAAGACCCTTTACTGTTCTCTTTACCTGCTGGGAAATAGTTCAAACGATTCTAATAAATCGATCTGTTCTTCAAAGGTTTTTGACTTTTCATTTAGCTCATCTTTCACTCGAGCGTAACATGTCTGTAAAGCAAGATGTGTTCTTTACGTTTACCATGCTCTTGAATACAAGGGAATCGTGTATTTCAGAAAGGGCGCAAGTCACAATTTAAAACATGAGTTTAATTTGTTTCCTATAAATAAACGTAGTCCCTCATTTTGGTGCAGAAAGGTCAGACGTACGGTACATGATACGTAAAACAACAATTTGGTATAGTAATAAACACCATGCGGAATATCTGTGAAGCCTTGCTTTACCAAACCATCACTCGGTACGTTTGGATTACATTTTAGATTTGAATAATAAAAACCAACAAACTGTGGATAGGAACCTTCTATAACCAACCGTTGTAGATACTTCAAAGAATTATTCTCTCAAAAAGAGATTTAGAGCGCCAGATATCACCTCGTATCAGCTCGTGTCGGAAGGTCCAGATGGGTGAGCGTTGGGAGGAGACTGAAGTGGTTTTTGTGGGCGAGGAAGTGGTTTTGGGGTGGGATGGTATTCGCAGCTGGGTGAACGATACGAACAAAGAGGAGGGAAAATTACACAAATTACTGTTTCGCCTGTTAATTCTGGTTTTAGAGGTTTTTGCACAAAGATCAGATTTAGGTTTTTTTTTTAATTCGTATTCCCCTATTGCCTAAAAGTTGTGGATAGAAAGAGAGGGAATGCGGCTTTGGAAGCGAATTGCGATGGAATGACATGCGCGCTCGTGGAATGTCTGCTCAGAGAACCAGGGATCTCACCGGTCTTTGTTTGGTTTGAAACGATACAGAAAGAAAGCGGAGAGAAACGAAAAAACGGAGGAAAACCTTCAAAGAACTGCTTTAAAAAACGTCACATTGGAGTTAAACAGTGACAATGATATTTTCTTCGAAAGAAAGTTTTGCAATAAACAAAAGAAAGGGGGAAATAAAAATAAGCGCACGTCAACGTAACGCAATAAGTTGGCTTGGCTGTCGCTGAAACGAGGCGAGGGGTGGGAGGGAGGGGGCTCGTCAGTTGATCACGTGATGACCCACGTACTTGTGAGGGGCCCAGGGAACTGATTCGCCCTCACATTGAGGCGTCCTGCTAAAGTCTCGTCGCATTCACTTGCGAGGTGGTGTCATGGATTATGTACCGATAGAGGTGGCTCAGCGGTAAGACACGAGACTCGAATTCAGAAAGTCGCCGGTTCGATTCCGGCCACCGGCAGTCCTGAGTGAAGGTTTTTTCCGGGGCTTTCCTCAGTCATAAAGGCAAATGCTGGGATTGAGTCCTACTAATAGATCTCGGACATTCCTTCCCAGCTATCCAAACACCCTAATAACCTAGGTATAGTCATCTGAAGAGGGGCACATCAGGTGAAGCTGGTGTGCACCCTATAATGGGTATTCCTACGAAAAATGATAATTGTTATGGATTATGTAATAATAAAGTGCCGCATGTGACAACCACCAATCTAAATCTACATCCATCTCGTTCTCATGCCACCGGTATTGCAGTGATACTATCAACGCGGTGGTGGCAAGCATTGTGAGGGCACTCCATGCAGTGGACAATAACAAGCAGGTATCGGGCAATACCGCGGCGAATACTGTTGAAACAAACCGCGTGGATCGACCGTCTCTTCTGAGAATTTTATTATCAGGCCCACTTTGTTTCTTACGGCGTGGCCAATGTACATTAGCGGAGCAAAGCTACACTAATTTTAACTACTTCTCAAAGGGGTCCCTGATGTTGGGTGTACATAAGTTTTAATAGCGTTAGGACAAGAGAGAGGCAGCCTTATTTATGGACAAACTTCCCGAGTTGTCACTGTACAGCATTTACCTATCCGTCAAAACTAAATGTCTTGCTCGAGTTGTTTATACCCACAACAATGTAGAGGAGCAATGGGGTGGACGGTGCAGAAACTTTCGGTCACTAAACATAAGGGTAAAACGATCAGTACCCGTAGGTGATAAATAAATATGATGCAATGTCTTATGGCATCCATGCCCGATCCAGGATTCGATTTTAATATATTCCACGATAAAGTATAGTAAGTGATTTTTAATAAGTGTAATATTGTACCCTGTTGCCCTAGTATTCTTATGGAATTATATTACATCTCATATAAATTAATTAAGCTCGGTTTACACATTTATTTTTTAGGGTTTTATTTTTCTTACTGTTGGCCATTTGGCTGTCATTGGCCGGATTTATAAAACGTTCTCTCACTGGCTGGGCTAAGAGCTAACGTTGCTATGGTTTCCTTAAATCAAACCTTAGAAAAGTGTGTAAACGCCGTAATGCTTTTAGCTTGGTTTGATTTTGTTAAACCTTAAACCTTAAATCATAAATAAATGTGTAAACCGAGCTTTAAGTATACTAGCTAGTTCAGTTATACTGAAGTATAACTATCTGCAGAAGGCAACTAAACTGACAGATCGCAGCGTGTACTCTGAGAGGTAGACATCAGTCTCTGCTATGTTCCCTGGGATCGATCAATGGGAGGAAAGACTCGGCCTTATTACGTATTGAATACTTCGTGAATTGTATTGAAGAAGACACGAGAAGAGGCGGACATCAATAATAACAACTAATCAATCTGTTCCTTCGCCATTGGACGATATCATTCTTAGCAACGTAGCCTCTACAACAAAACAAAACAACCGACGGAAAGATTTCCGTTCGTTTGGAGAATTTGTTGATTATAACCGGAACATTTCGTCGCTCATAACGTTTACTTTTATTACTTATTATCTTTGTTTTTCAACCCACTCCAAGTTGTGGTTTCTTTGATTGTTTTTCGTTAACTTGAAATGAAGTGAAACCAATTTTTTCCACAATAACTTTTACTCTGCTTTGCCAGAAGCAGCTAATTCGACCTTGTAACTTGTGCTTGGTTTGCTTGTAACTTGTGTAACTTGAGGTGAGTGAAGGAAAAGAGAGCTAACAAAGAGACGACGAGACTACGCAAAACTTGCGGAGCTTATTTTTTAAAGTTTGAAACAATTACACTCGAAAGAGTTTCATAGCGTAACAACCTTGTCGTGGCTGCTGGAAAGTTTGGGTTATTCATATCTGTAACCAACACGTTTGAATAGTTTTGATGACAGAAAGTGATACTGAAATAACGTTAAATAAATAATTAGCGATCTTAAGCAATATTGGATATTTTGATCACATTAATAACACAAATAATTCCACTGTTTATTCTTGTCCAGTCACCATCGTGCAAAGTAAGGGTAGTACAGAAATATTATCTACCCTTCTTTAGGTTAGTTCGTGAGTTGCTCATTGTGTGAATCTACCAATGGCGAGATTCAACGTCTCTGTTGCTTACTTACTTACTTATTTACTTATTTACTTATTTACTTACTTGCTTACTTACTTACTTACTTACTTACTTACTTACTTACTTACTTACTTACTTACTTACTTACCTACTTACTTACTTACTTACTTACTTACTTACTTACTTACTTACTTACTTACTTACTTACTTACTTACTTACTTACTTACTTAGTTACTTACTGACTAGATAAATAGTTCACCATTGAACTTTGCTGAAACGCTCTCCCTTGCTTAGATATTGGGGATTTCCTACCGAAACTATTCTGCCTTGATTCTAGGTATATTATTAACTTAACCTAACACGCTGTAACTTGTGTACATGCTTGTTTCAAGTCAAGAATGTACAAAGAGCGTGTTTTTTTATTTTTTTAAATACTCAAGTCCCGGGCCTTAGCCAAATCGCTTCTCTTGGTAGCTGGCTTGAACAACAGGATTCTCAAAGTCTCTTGGTACGCTCAAAAGCTATATGAAGTCAAGCCTAAACCAAAAAGGTGTTGGTAAAAATACCTTGACTTTATGTATTTGGGAGAATGTGGAAATTCGATTGCAATGATATTTGGGATTTTACGTCCTATATTTTTGTCAACGAGGCTAATCGAGACGATGAGAGGGTGACTATGAGGATGAAAAAGCGCCATATGACATCAATGCCCAAGCCCAGAATTCGAACCTGGAACGCAGATACCGCGGTTTACTAGACCAACGCCTAATCGACCTCGGCCAACTGCGCCGGCATAGAAATTTGAAATGTGGATTATGATAACTTATAGCAGACAATCTCATATGGTCAAGTCACTCTTTGCGGTATCTCGTGATGATCTAGCGGATACTAAAATAGATTCGTCGCCACTCTTTGTATGAAGTTGGTGCCGACAGTGAGTGTGTAAGAGTGAGGAGATGCCGATCCAGTGAGCCGCATGTAACTCATTGCTTTGTGTGCTCACAGATTGCAACGCACTCGTGTGCTAACTGCGGCCTCGCTCCTGAGTAGATCATAGCTTGCAAACAACACGGCTGCCAGTGGCGGCTCGTCATATACGGGAGTAAATGTGTGAAAGTGAGGAGCTGCCGCGCCAGTGGGTCGCAGATAACTCATTGCTTTGTGTGCCCACAGATTACAACGCACTCGTGTGCTAACTGCGGCCTCGCTCCTGAGTAGATCATAGCTTGCAAACAACACGGCTGCCAGTGGCGGCTCGTCATATACGGGAGTAAATGTGTGAAAGTGAGGAGCTGCCGCGCCAGTGGGTCGCAGATAGCTCATTGCTTTGTGTGCTCACAGATTGCAACGCACTCGTGTGCTAACTGCGGCCTCGCTCCTGAGTAGATCATAGCTTGCAAACAACACGGCTGCCAGTGGCGGCTCGTCATATACGGGAGTAAATGTGTGAAAGTGAGGGGCTGCCGCGCCAGTGGGTCGCAGATAGCTCATTGCTTTGTGTGCTCACAGACTCCAACGCACTCGTGTGCTAACTGCGGCCTCGCTCCTGAGTAGATCATAGCTTGCAAACAACACGGCTGTCAGTGGCGGCTCGTCATATACGGGAGTAAATGTGTGAAAGTGAGGAGCTGCCGCGCCAGTGGGTCGCTGATAACTCATTGCTTTGTGTGCTCACATACTCCAACGCACTCGTGTGCTAACTGCGGCCTCGCTCCTGAGTAGATCATAGCTTGCAAACAACACTGCTGCCAGTGGCGGCTCGTCATATACGGGAGTAAATGTGTGAAAGTGAGGAGCTGCCGCGCCAGTGGGTCGCTGATAACTCATTGCTTTGTGTGCTCACATACTCCAACGCACTCGTGTGCTAACTGCGGCCTCGCTCCTGAGTAGATCATAGCTTGCAAACAACACTGCTGCCAGTGGCGGCTCGTCATATACGGGAGTAAATGTGTGAAAGTGAGGAGCTGCCGCGCCAGTGGGTCGCAGATAGCTCATTGCTTTGTGTGCTCACAGATTGCAACGCACTCGTGTGCTAACTGCGGCCTCGCTCCTGAGTAGATCATAGCTTGCAAACAACACGGCTGCCAGTGGCGGCTAGTCATATACGGGAGTAAATGTGTGAAAGTGAGGAGCTGCCGCGCCAGTGGGTCGCCAATAACTCATTGCTTTGTGTGCTCACATACACCAACGCACTCGTGTGCTAACTGCGGCCTCGCTCCTGAGTAGATCATAGCTTGCAAACAACACGGCTGCCAGTGGCGGCTAGTCATATACGGGAGTAAATGTGTGAAAGTGAGGAGCTGCCGCGCCAGTGGGTCGCAGATAGCTCATTGCTTTGTGTTCCCACAGATTGCAACGCACTCGTGTACTAACTGCGGCCTCGCTCCTGAGTAGATCATAGCTTGCAAACAACACGGCTGCCAGTGGCGGCTCGTCATATACGGGAGTAAATGTGTGAAAGTGAGGAGCTGCCGCGCCAGTGGGTCGCAGATAACTCATTGCTATGTGTGCTCACAGATTGCAACGCACTCGTGTGCTAACTGCGGCCTCGCTCCTGAGTAGATCATAGCTTGCAAACAACACGGCTGCCAGTGGCGGCTCGTCATATACGGGAGTAAATGTGTGAAAGTGAGGAGCTGCCGCGCCAGTGGGTCGCAGATAGCTCATTGCTTTGTGTGCTCACAGATTGCAACGCACTCGTGTGTTAACTGAGGCTGCGACATATAGATGTTAACTTGCAAACAACACGGGGGCCAGTGGCAGCTCGTTATGATGTGTAACTGTTAAGATCGGTTTACACACTTTCCTAAGGTTAAATATTTAATATTGTATTTTCCTAACTGTTTCACTAAGGTTGGAATTCATAGTCGGCCCCTACACCTAGGGGCGCCCATTGTTACCAAGGTAACAATTGTTTGCATGTTATTTCCCATGAACAAAACAAATCCATAGCAACAATGGGTGCCCCTAGGTGTAGGGGCCGACTATGAATTCCAACCTAAGGATTGCTACCATTTGCCGGATTTATAAAATGTCGCCTCTCATTGGCTGGGCTTAGAATTTTAGTTATAAGGGCTAACGTTGCTATGGTTTCCTTAAATCTTAAATCATAGGGAAGTATGTTATACGCCTTAATGCTTCTGCCTTGATTTGAATTTGTTAACCCTTCAATCTCAATCGTTTGATAGTATGTAAACCGACCATTAATGGAACATATTCTAGGTTTATAATATGTTATAAAGTGTTTCAGTAATTTAAGTTTGGTTGATTGCCAACTGTCTAGAACGAGGCATTCTCATTGGTGAGTTTCTTAGCTCAATAACCGCTATCGGTGATCTGACTACGAGGTTTCCATTACGCGTTTATCCGATTGGATTAAAATTATCACAAACAAGCGAATATTCTTAACAAAAAAGGAAGAAAGGGAAACATTGCTTTTAACAAAATACTATTTACAATGTTAATTAGAACGTGCGGTATGTATTACATAACTAAACATTGAGTCAAACAGAGAATGTAGATCACTAATAAATCATACGTTGTATAAACCAAAATTTAAGCTATTGAAAATATTAAGTAAGTTGTTTACATTCAAATATTAATTCAAAATCTTAAATAACAATTCTTGAACGCGTTCTGATTGGATAAGAGAAAAAACAATGAAAACCAAATAACATTTAGCAAAACAATTGTTTATTGCCCGCTTACCAACGCGTCACACAGAGCGTTTTCCTAGTTTAGAAAAGATAATAGTTCATGTTAACCTACATTTCTCTATACGGTTGTGATTAGTGCGCATTGTGAAACTGCCGGCACAGAGATTTAAATGCAAATTCAATTACGAAGAACAATAAATGACTCAATTTGTGTAATTAAAGACAGTTTGAGATATATGTGTCAGTACATTGTAGTAACAAACGTGACACGTAAGTAGAATTGAACCGATTTCTATAGCTAGAGCTGTTGTGAATTTGTCGAACAAAGATTTATACGTGTATAGAGGGTAGATGTAGAGATATTGGGATGATTGTAAACTGTTTACACATTCAATATAAAATAAATTAAATAAAATTGCTTTGTGTTCATTCTTTACCCACTCCAAAGAGCTGATTTTTAGTACGGGACATAGAACCATTATTATGGTTCGTTGCTACGACTGTTCCGAGTTCAACGTTTGTCTATAGACCAGTATCAAACTGATTTTCAAAGTTATAAATCTCCAGCCCGATATGAGAATCTAGCCCGTTTTCATTGGAAGCAGAAACAACCCCACTATAGACTCACAAACAAGAAATCACATTCTTTGAACTTTTGTGTATATAAGAATTAATAATTATCACAATCTGATACACAACTGAAAACCTGACCCAAAATAAAAAAAACGTTCCGAAAAACGTCTGGTAACCATAACGACTGGTCCAAGATCTCCTGTGTCTCTGAACTGAAGACGACCAACACAAACATGGCCACTGACTCAGTGACATTTAAACTAAAGTCCCGCCGAATATTCTCACCGATACATCGGAAGTGTTCGTGCGTTCTTGTTGATGTTTCTCGGTTGGTTCGGACACCGCGTATAAACTTTAACCTTAAAAGCGCATGGTATTGTCTCACCTGTTTTATAGAGTCGGGGCCTTGCTATTGGGCTGCACCAAGATGCACTCCACATAATGGAAACAATGATTGAAACTTTATGATGATGTGATTTTAAAATCATTTTTTATTATAAGGAACGTAAGAGTGGGGGTTGTGCCGAGGAGCTGGTTTAAGATAACACCAGAACTACGTACATTTGTTATAAGTCAAGAGAATACCATCAGTCTAGACAAATCTTCGGTGCTAAACAATAATAAATAAAGTAAATAATAAAGTTAAAAATAATTTATGCTAATAAATATTGCAAAAACTATAATCCAAGGATTCCAGATTTAAACTTTTACAAATCTCCAGCGATGTCATGAAAATAACCTGTTTTCATACACTTATCAAACTCCGTTAACCTTATTATAGATAACGGTTTAGCCGCGGTCGCTTATACGGTTCCCATACGAACACCGAAGTAAAGCAATGTCGGGCTAGGTCAGGAGGTGGATGGGTGACCACTCTCCTCTGAAACACTAGTTACCGTTGGTTAGAGCAGATTGGAGGGTTTGAAAGCTTGTGTAACAGCTTCGTTCTTCTCGTCAACTGCTCGGCAGTCCAGGTTAGTGGAGGAACCTATATGACTAGTCAAAGTTACACCGTCTTTTCGGATGGGACGTAAAGCCGATGGACCCCTTGGTACTTTTCGACAGGAGTAGGCTTCGTGCCGGTACCAGGCTTCCCCTCTTCCCTTCCTCATTATCCTGCATCAATCATCACTCATCACGCTAAAGAGGGCATTGTGTCCTACACTGGCCTTAATTACGATGTTGTATTGTTTTTGATCGTTGGAATTGAAATGTCTGTTCTCACGTGCTTCGAAGCATTGCAATCATATTCAAAGGAAACAATGCCAAAGGAGTTTCACTTCAAAGTACTCTGATGTGAATCTTTTGAAGAAAGTGTTCCACTCAGTTAATAACAGTTGTATAAAAGTCCGGAAATCAACCAATTTCACTCAATCCTTTCAATAGCCAATCTGATTGCAGTCGACTGTATTCAATAAGAATCGACTGTTCTGAAATAAAATCTATCAACTGACGTTTGTAAATCACACAATAAATGCTCAAGCAGGGTACAAGAGAAACGGGGTAACATGGATACGTAGTGCGTACGAACACTCACAGATGTTCCCAGCTCTGTCTTGCATCTTCAGTGACCCGAGCAACGTACTCGGCCACTGACCCAAGTGAGTTCTTACCCATAGTTACAAATCATGGGAGATAAACCAAATTGGAGATTAATATAGGTGGTGTATTGGAGCATCACAATTGTATTCTAGCTGTTGTCCTCAGTAATATCCTCATGGTGACGAAATAGCTGAGCGCAATAATACCAACTTAATTTCGTACTTTTCTAATGAGGCTATGGGATTCCACTTAGCGGGACTCCACTTAGCGAGAGATCACTTTCAGGATTGTATGAAGGAATCTGTTGATGTTTGCTGTAAATGTGTTGGCCTAAATGAAAGGGGCAGTTTGATAAGAATATGATGATAGAGTTCGAGTGGAAGACATATACAAATGAATAAGAATGAATGAATGAATAAGAACTATTCACGGCAATATCTCTCCTTCAGAACGGTCAGCTCTACACTCGCTCAAGCATGACAAAAGTATAATTATACTTCCTAGTGACAAGGGTAAGAGTACTGTTATTTTAGACAAGGAGGACTATACTCAGAAGATATTGGATATACTCAGCCTGCCACAGTATGTCAAACTTGACAAGGACCCCACCACGAAAATTGAAAACCGGATTTACAAAGTGATTAAAAAACAAAGTAATTCCATTACCCAATCATATCGGACACATCTCACACCCCACCATAGTAAACCACCGCACTTGTACGGTTTTCCCAAGGTCCATAAGACGAACGCCCCTCTCCGACCAATTGTTAGCTCAAGAAATTCACCGTCGGACCATTTGTCTAAATTTCTTTTGGGTATTTTAAAACCTATCGGCACCAAATCGCTTACTACTCTTCAAAACTCGCAAGATTTTCTGCAGTCTGTTCAACAAATTGTGCTGCAATCTGGAGATGTTTTAGTGAGCTTTGACGTCATCAATCTGTTTCCAAATATCCCCGTCAATGACGCTTTGACGTGTGTCAAGAAACGGTTGGTTGCGGACAACACACTCGCAAACAGAACCGCGCTTCATGTTGAAAACATTATGGAAATGTTGACGGTATGCGTCAAATCCAGCTACTTCCGGTTTGGTGACGCTTATTACATGCAAACAGAGGGCGTGGCAATGGGATCCAGCCTGTCACCTATCTTAGCTAACATCTATCTCGAGGAGTTTGAAAACACAGCTCTGGCCACCGCCCCCTTCCATGTAGAACACTGGCGACGATATGTTGACGATATATTTGCTGTCTGGTCACACGGTAGTGATAATATTGCCCCATATTTAGATCACCTGAATCAACAGGCTGTTTCCA
Source organism: Isoperla grammatica (assembly GCA_945910005.1). Classification (NCBI taxonomy): domain Eukaryota; kingdom Metazoa; phylum Arthropoda; class Insecta; order Plecoptera; family Perlodidae; genus Isoperla; species Isoperla grammatica. Next base: position 25,066,959 of record OX246740.1, read on the forward strand.
TCAAGTTCACGGTTGAAGTAGAAAAGGACGGAGTTTTGCCCTTCTTAGACGTCAATGTTGAAAGATCTGACCAAGGGAAACTGGTGACTTCTGTTTTCCGGAAGAAAACACACACAGATCAGTATCTGAACTTCACCTCAAACCACCCTGCTAATGTTAAACGCGGAATAATAAAGTGTTTGTCTGCTAGAGCGTCAATTACGTGTTCCACTCCTGCATCGCTCAAGGACGAGAACGAGCATCTTTTACAAGCTTTTTTAGCTAATGACTACCCAAGAAGTTTTATCCTTTCGACTTTTAACAGTGTGCCTCGCATCAAGACTAGGGAAAATCCGGCAGCCACTATAACTGTAGAATATATCCCAGGCGTGTCGGAAAAACTCCGTCGTATCACTAACAAGTTTAATATTCAGACTTCTTTCAAATCTTCGTCAACCTTAAGGAGCCTCCTCACGGTGACTAAACCACTTGATCCCGCTCAAATAAGCAAGGACGCGATTTATGGCATTCCTTGCAATTGTGACGCAATTTACATAGGTGAGACGGGTAGGCCGGTTCAAGTGCGTGTAAGTGAACACAGGAAAACGATAGAAGGGAGAACGCATGCTGCCAGCAAGCTCAAAGACCATCTTTTTGAATGTAAAACAAGTGTAGATTGGGAAAATGTGTGTGTTTTAATGAAAGAGACTAACGTAATGAAGAGAAAATTTAAGGAGGCTGCAATGATAGACTTTATCCCGCGTGCTATCAGTCAACCGAGCACCGACTTCCCCCCTCTATGGAGATCAGTGGTGCGCACGCAGCTCGCCATTGCATATGATCCAGCGAGGAGACCACGTGACCCATCCACGGGGACAGCTTAGTTCCCTCGCGTCTGAGGAAGACAGCGGACGCTGTCGAAAATTTACGCACTGGTGAGTGTTTTTATTTTTTGACCGTGGTTATTGTTCGTGTGTTTATTTGTGTTTTAACATATACAAATATTTCATCACCAGAATGATTCACAGTCAAGATATGAGTGTGTGATAAGAGTTATACAGTAAATAGGGTACTTACCACGGAGTAGAGGTTCTAGCAAGCTCCATAGGTCAGAAGTCAGGCTCACTAACATAAATGCAGTAAGGTTTCGAATACAACAACGAAAATATGCTAGGGTTCCACAATCCACATATCTACCATTCAGTGACAAAAATAGGTTTTGTTTGGCTTGGTACGTACTATTCTCTTAAAAATGTGATTGTAAAAAAATGATTTTTAAAATAATATTTTTGTAAATTACCTTTTGTTTTGCATAAATTAATAGTGTTAGTGTTTATCCCTAATTTCGTTTATGAATCACAGTACGAGAACCTCATTTACTTATGAACAGTTTTTGTCATCAGACTTCACAGGTTGTTTTTGTCACATCAGTTGGTCTGATTTTAATTGAAATATATTTTAGTTAATTTCAAAATCATGTACATTCTTGTTGTTTTAATCCAAATGACACAAGCAATTTTTTTATTAAATCTATTATAATTAAATGAAACGTTGACTCTTAACTATTAAAACCGCGCAAAATCAAAGGTGTTTAGTAATATAAAGAACGCTACATAGCATTAAAAAAAATTCTAACCGACATTTAGTTTCAAAAGAACTCAAATCTCGATAAAGAAAATTTCTAAGATTGCAATTATTGCGATTGCCATTTTGGATACAAACTAATTAGTAATTCTTTAATTGTCTTACAAATTTACACCCGTACGGATTGAAATATTTGTACCTATTTAATCGAGTGTTTAGTTCTTAAACGACTCGATCAATGTTGTGTATAGCGCTCTCAAAATATATATATATAAAAAAAACACACGGGTGGATCAGTTTTAATAATGCGACAGCCTATCTCCCTTAAAAAGTGAAAACACAACTATAAAATGACTCATTCTATGATGCCACCATAGACGACGAAACTCTCAACATGACGACAGCGACAACCATGCAAGCCCCGACACCAGAGATGATGCAGAAGAACCGTTGGGTCGTGATCACCTCAAGAGAGACCATCACAGAGAGAGAGGGGGAACTATCGTGCTAGAGGCAGAGAGAGGGAGACAGAGAGAACGGCGAACAGCGAGAGTAAAGCAACGAAGAGAAGATGAAGAGATAGCCACCACAGAAACCTGGATATAGGTGTAAACAAGGAGCAATAGAGCTTTTCAACGTTTGCCAAGTTCGTTCGTTACTTTCACCGTCACGGAAAAGTGCTTTGAGCTTTCCTATCAACTTAACGTTGAAGCTTTTTACTCAAGGTTTTCAGTTGTTTACTTACGGTTGTAAATTGAAAGAATGTGGTTGAACATTCGCCGTTTCAACATATTTACTTTAAAGAGTTGGATGAAAACATACTTTTGGTATTTGCAGTAAAATGTTTTGCCTTTTGTCAGCTGGTTTAGATTATAATCTAAAATAACAATTTAATCACATCAAAATGTTCACTCACATTATGTATTTCAATAAGCTTTGAAGTTGTTAGCCTGGGTTAACATTGAATCCAGAAGTCATGTTTGTTAATTAAATTTCCAGATTAACTAAACGACATTGGAGATTAAACTTTGGTTAAGCCGCGCTAAAGAGTCAATATTGTCTTTAGTTAAAAACCCCCAGTTTATCGTAATTCCCAACAAGACTAAAAACATTGTTAGCATCATTGAAAAAAACATATATTCAACAGATTCTAAAACGAGATGTAGACCGTACGCAAGGGGCGAATATCTCCACAGAATATTAGCAAACGTTGAAAATGAGAATCTTCTGTTCTATTGCTCAGCTCGAGACAAGACACATAGACAGATATATTGGACACGAGTGTCGGTCTACCTCTTGATCTTCCTCAGTCGCGTGTAATAGGCCATTACTGCTCGCACATTCCGCCATTTCTGTCTGCCAACCGGTTTCGAACTACTGTTACTACCAAGCTGTGGCGAACTGCGAACAAAGCGAATAATAACAAAACAAAACATCATTAAAATGTAACATCGGCTTCAACTACAACGTGTAAACTGTAAACACTTTCATGTACAATATAACAATATAAATGAGTCATTGAATAATGAAAAGAGAGGTAACACGATATAGGCTACTTTACAGTTCCATATATTGACACATCGTTATCTACAAACACCGGGGAAATGTAATTTCAGTTTGAAAAGCACATAGTTTGATGTGTTTTCCAGTTCGGGTACACTTTATTACAATAACGAATGGTGTTAAGAGTTTTCGGACATAACGACAACATGCGACACACAAAGACCTGCCTACAATGCTGCTACTTCGAGGGAACATCAAGTTATCAACACATTGTTGCAAAGCTCTCTATTTATTTGGTGCCACGTATGTACAATATTTCGACTGTCTCTGTCTCTCTGCTCAAGCACAACTGAGGGAGAGACACATCGTAATATTACACATGTAACTTAGTAAGTGTGTAAGTCCAACACTGTTTTTATTTTAATAACTTTCAGTTAACAATTGTGTTTTTATACACATTTATTCGTACCACAACTTCCAAACTTGACCAAAGGGATCCCTTCATCCCGTTAACGGACCGTGTCAAGGCCGTCTAGATATATCGCGAAGGCCCCGACCGTGTACCTGCCGATGTTCGAGTGGACATTTGAGTAAAATAAACGGGAATTATCATAGACCTCGGATAAACGTTTTCTCGCCACAACGTTGCTCGAAACGGGTATATATTAATTGTATTGGGTATGTTAGAATACCTAACTCAAAAAGCGTAAACGTTTGTAAGGACAATACCTCCCCATTCAACTAGTTTGGAAGTTGATGTGGTAGGTACTTTGATTATTATTATATTGATATATTGAATAAACAATCGCATGCTCACTTATTAACGCGTCACACAGAGCGTATTCCTAGTGTTAACAAAGTGTTTTTTTTTATCCCGTAACATTTATTGAAAACCACAATATCGGATGTGATTGTACCTTATTATAAAAGTTTAGATGCTATAACGATTAAAACAGACATGTTTTTACAAGCGTATAAAATATTATTTACAACCTTTTTTTTTACATAGAAATTCTCTCAAATTATACTTTTATTACACCGCCGTCGTTATACAAGCCGCAATCCATTAGAGATCAGACGTTGGCGGTGGGAACCAATCAATCATTTGGCGGGAACGAGAGAGTTTTCACTCTAATATTGTTACGGTGTTGTGGATGTTACCCCCCTCTCCCCCCTTCAACGCCCGCATAGCATTTCCCAGAGAACCCGCCCAGCCCGTGAAATGTTTTGCACAAAGTAAAAGCGAGACAGGGTGAGAAAGAAACCGAACCTAAAGAAACTCACCCGATACAACAAGAAACAACCAATGAAAGTTTCTTTAAATAGAGTTCCTTTTAGTTTACCTAGAAATGAAGGGCTCTCGTTTAGGGGAGATTTATTTTATGAAAAACTACACATTAAGGGATTCAATGGCGTAGTTGTTCAGACTCCATGGCAACTTTCTAAGATGTTTTTGATTCGTCTGTAGGTCTACATTGCAGAGAATCAAACGCAAATAACTAGCGTGTTGGCACTGCCATAATCTACGTGCTGAGCAGAATTTTTAGGCGTTATTATGTTTCAAATTTCTGTAATTGGTGTGAAGTTTTATAATGTTTACTTTGTTAAAGAAATTCCTCAATGAACCAGCTGCTTCCTGCATAAATTAAGAACCTACCCCCTCCCCACGTACACATACAAAGAAAATGGCTAACACTGAATTAACAACGCTTTCTCACTCCATCGCACACTGATTCAACCATAAACCCAGCCAGAATCCTAGTATCTCCCACGCTGTGTTACAACTACCTCATACCCTAAATTTCAAACGGTTCTTTTGCTATTTTTGGGTTTCAATTCATCAGTTAGAGATGTAAATAACTAAACTAACACTAACACTGAAGAAAATTGTGTAACTAATACAATTTTTTCAATTCAATTCAATTCAATTTGCTTAATACATATTTCGATACATCCACGTGTGTTTTGAAATAATTTTTTTTAATAGCAATACGTTCTTTAAATCATCATTGTTTACACATCTAACAATCTATATCTTATATCACAGTTTACTTTTAGGGATAGTCTAAAGACTATCCCTATACTGAGCTTATATTGCTTATTAAAAACTCAATATAGGAAGTGAAGAATAATAAACTGCAATGGATTTTAATATATTTATTGTCTTCTTTATCATTTATGCCTTTAATGTCTTTGTCTTATTTTTTAATTTTAAGGCCGAAACACAATTCTTCCTTTACTATCGTTGTGGTAATATTTCCATTATTGCAAAACATCATACATTGTACAACATTATTTCGTTACACTATTTTAATCTATTAGCCCCTCTCTAAACACCATTTCGTTAAATTATTTTCCTTCAATGTAATTTGTCCCAACTTCACTAACATAACTGCCCTAATATATGCAGGCATATATCTGCCAACTCGCGTTAGTTTGCCTCGTGTATTTCCGTCAGAGTTCGGACACCACCGAACGGTTGAATCATCCGTACCTACGGTTTAGCAGCCAGACGAAGCGGCTGAAGCGCTTAATCCGGATTATGCGGCATTTCAATGAATCACTGAAGGCCTATAATTGCAGTACCAACTAATTAGATGAGCTGGCTATGAAATACAACTTAAGTTGGATCAAAGTTTTAAGTGGCAGAATGTTGGTAATACTTGTGGTTTAATGATATCCCTGAGTGGTCCTCAGAAACGACGTTGAAGGGAATAAGATGATTATTTCAATGCAAGAAGTTCAACCATTGTGTTTGATTGGCGCATTTCATGTACGAATGTGATAAGCAGAAAACGCTGCGAGTGAAAAAGTCATCCGATTGGAAGCACGTATAAAGCGTGCTTGACTTAATTGTGTATTGTATGGTGTTGAAAGGAAAGCTAGCCATCGATGTATGTGTCTAGGAAGGCCTTTTAGAAGGCCTACGTCTACATCGAATACGATTGATCTACCCCAAATCGTTTTTGTTTTTAATAACTAAACCAGCCGGTCTTATGACTTCCAACTAACTAGTTTTGATCTTAGATGAATTGATTTCAAGGCTTCTGATTAGTGGTGACCATAGTGAAAATAAATAAACGACTCTTTAATAGTTAGTTGGAAGTCATAAGACAGTTATTAGGCAGCCAACCTTCTTACTGTTTTCAAATAACGAATCAACTACTATATCAAAACACTTAGGCTTTCGTGGACCGGGTAAAAGCTAATAAAATTACAACAGTTCTTGTTACTACACCACGTCTTGTAGACACTTACTTGAGCACATGTCAACAGTTCTTGTTACTACACCACGTCTTGTAAGTACAACTCTACGATGGGTGTAATAACCCGAAATGTTTTTAATTTTATTAGTACTAATTTATATAGGTTATTTTCCTTTTCATTAATGATAGAAGTAGTAATATTATAGTAAAGAATATATTAGCATCTTTGAACTATTGTATACACTTTTAATTCAAAAAGAACACAACATATTTTGCTTATGATCTGTATTAGCCGATAATAAAGCATAATTAATGGTAACGTTTGTGTTGTATATAAAAAAAGAACACAGTGAATAAGATGATAATATAATCTGACCGAACGGGGAACAATACCTTGAGAAACGTGGCAATCAGAGTGTTCTGTTGTGTCCAACGAGATATGTGTAGTTCTACATCACAAGACAAGCTTTACGCCGCCGATCACCGCTCGACTGAACTTCAAAGCAACAGTTGATGGTATTCACGTTCAAAGCGCTGGATGCTCCTCGTATAAGTACAGCACAGACCATACATATCTACTCAAGCCTATTTAACGACATGTGCAAAGCTCTACGTACGATAGCAAACCTCTTGTTTTTGGCAATTTCCGAGATTTGGCAAAACTAAGCATCTAATTTTTTCTGTCCTAAGCTCTGTCGGAGACTGCGTGGGATTGTAATGAAAGTAAAGCGGTTTTTGTGCATTGTTTTACAAGAAAATAGGGAGAGAGAAGCCCGCGAAAATATAAATCCAGTTCTTATTCGAAATTTCCCCAGAGTAAATTTGATTATTCTCCAATCTTGAACAAGAAGCCGAGACAGTTTTTCTTGCGAGTACTTCTGGTCTCCTCAATGAAAATCGCCATGGACAGTTGAGTTAATGGTGGTTGAACACAACTTTTTTGTTTTGTTTAAGGATTTTAGGCTAAGCGGTTAGCGCTATAAGGATGATAATCTAATAAACTTCTTCAATAAGGTTAAAACTCGATTTTAGTTGGTTCTACTATTGATAGACATATGATGACGCGCGTGAAACGTTGTTCACTATTGATTGGGTGTAAGGATCGGTCTATAAGCCCTAAGGGATAAAAGACGGATGTAAATTATCTCCGTTAAACATTAAACTACCTCTTAACGTAACCTTAGCACCGTGTATGAACGTTTACATTGTTTGTCTATAGTTTCATGTTAACTTATTAAATATTAACAAGTTGTGTAAACTGGGATATAAAACGCGCAAAACTAAAGTTTCTTCGTAATACCTTAACAACGCTACATCACATTGCACTAGTGAATGTTATCGTCATACAGATTCCTGAGAAACAAAGACTGTTTGAAACACATATTATCTAATGATGAAATCAGCAGGCTTGATAATATTATAGTTACCTTCCATGCGTTTTATAACCCAAGCCCAGTTAGTACTCAACCTGAAAGTCCTGTAGTAGCGGTGACCCATATCACTTATCTCATCAGCCCTGTATAACCCCGTGTGGACCCTTCTGCCTTCTTTGTGCATCAAGCCTACCCCATAACCCCCACCATCATCGTATTGTGGTCAAAACCAGCCACACACGTCCGTCGATTTAAATTTATGGCGATTGCGCGTTCCCACTTTTCAAAATCAATTTGGTTCCGAACGCAGCGCTACAAAATGTGCCTACTGGCAACACTATAATGGTATTACCCGCGGAGGCTTATTTGTATTCAGTCCAAGCCGGAGGTCTATTTGTTGAGCCCAGTGTTATTTAGCTCCAGCCCCACGATATAGGCCAACAAGCTATGCGAACAGCTTGCGCGCGTCAGCGTATTGATATAGTAGTGTTAAGGCTGATGGATACGCTCAGTACTAAAACCGCCTAAAAGTACCGTTTTATTAAATCATTTCTTAAGACTGCTACAATACATCGAAAAAATAGACTAATAGTTTTATTTAGGACACCTTTTTTTGTTATAAAACTGATTTACAAAGGTGGACAATAAATATAACTGGGTATACCAATGAAAATTAAAAATTCATATTAAACCAAGAAAAAAATTCAACGATCCAAAATACCGTCGTAGGAACGTCGACGGAAAATACCGTCTGTAGGAAACAGAACAAGAACAATAACAATCAACTTAAATTTTCTAATATAATATAAATACAGAAAAAAAGAAAAGTGTGGAAAGAAAGTGAGATTATTTCAGCAAAAAAAAAAATGTGAGAGAATTAAAATATAAAAAATCTTAAAGAAACAATTAAGTAAGAGAAATAAAAGGAAGGAATTTGAAAGGGAAAAGAGAAAAATTGAGGATAATGGACGATGAAACATAAATGTTATCGATTTCTGTAAGTATACATTGAAAATAACGCACAACAAAGATTACAAAGGAGTATTTAAAAATGAAGCAGGTTGGACATAAACAGTGAAAAATGTATAATCTGGGTGCCGTGGTAACCGCCAGCTGAATATAAGCGGGTGTCGCATCTGGTGTTGAAAGTTCAACACAAGTTTGTTAGAATACTCTCATCTGTTGTTACACTCAAACCCTCTACAAGTATAATTACGAGCGTGAAGCTATTTGTCTCATATATCAACGACAAAAGTTTCCTCCACACAATATTCGTTGTGACATTATTTGATATCTAGTTATCTACTATTCAGTGACGGCTCCGAGACTAATAATTAGTAGTGTGGGCCTTTGCCCATGTGCCTTTTACAACTTGTGTCCATATCTCAACATTATAATAGTAACTACTAGCCCTTCTAAAAGGCATAAATTTCTAATCGTTCATAAAATATGCAGCTTTACAATGCAATACAATACATCTTTAGTTTGTAAAACATAAATGGCGAGGTTCAATTACAAATCGATTTTCTCCCGAATATTGTAAAGATATATTGTGAATTGTGATTCGATTGTCCTTTGTAGTGGCATATAATAACACTCGTTTTGTTTGTATACGGGTGTGTCTTTTAGCAGACCAAGCAACACAATTTGTTTCTAGGCCTAATTGAATTGCAAATTCAATTTGAATTGCACCAATTTGATGAACTATACATAATACCGTGACAATAATTATTAACTGCCAAGTTATATACGACTTCGTCCTCCTTGATATGATATGCAGAGCTATTCAGGACCTAACTATTCGAGGGGAGTACCATGATGTTATGAGGCAACATACAGTCTGCCACATACTACCAGAGCAGGCAGTATACCTCCCAACGAGTAGCCAATATCTAGGGGAGTTATCACAAGAGCAACTATTATTGCCAGGAATAGCAATGTATCGAACTTCAATGACATGGTACTGGTTTATATTGGTAGAATGTCTACGTCACACCATGCCGTTCACCCATTGGTCGACTGTGGGCAATATTGCTGAAATGTTAAGCAGATTCAGCAGCCCACCAGGCAAGCACTAGACTAGACTCAAGGTATCTTTTACTTTCCTTTCTTGAACTACCGCGCGTCGATATCATATCTTCCGTCCGTATAAACTCTTTGAAACTCGTTGGTATATCAGTTCATAAATCACGCAGTGCTCTGGAAGTGTGCGGCGAGAGAAACGCGACGAAGAGGGGTGGGGGTAAGATATTCACGGAGCTGGGAACGTTGCTACTATCTAGTAGACATCGCAGGAACCATAGATTCGCGGACATTTGTTTGACGGGTGAAGTAGTATGGCTGACTGTTGGATTATGTGTTTATTGCTAATATATTCTTGCTATGAAATATGCTCATTTTTTTGTCTAACGCAGAACGCTAAGTCTGTGTACGGGAGATGGCCGCCAACAATGTATGTGACGTCACGTGAATATCAAGAATACTTAAGATATACTTGATTTGATTACGTTTGTCATAGACGAGAGGTTCGTGGCCAATCAGCAAGTGGTATTTTAAATTGAAGCTCGCCGGTAGGCTACGAGTCACTATTCTTTGACAAACACACATGAAAGATAGTTTCGCTGCAAGTGTAGAACCGATCTCGTCTATCCGAACAAATCTAGTTTGAATGTCGATGGATATTCGTGGACGCAAATGATTGAGGTAAACTACAACTAGTTGACGATAAAATAATTGACTTGATTTCTTTCGAGATTAGATTTAACTAACAAAACAACATTCATGATTTTGCACCGGCTGCAATTTTTAACGTGTATTCATTCATGTTTTGGTTATATATTTGTTGGTGCTGTTTTGTGCATTTGTATTGTTCGTTTTAGATTTATTATATCCATTGTATGTTGGACGTTGCTTCTTGTTTTAAAAAAAAATTATTGATGTGGTGTGGAGGTCCACGATGGTTGCGTCACTGCGCGCTACCTATAGTGATTCTCTCTGTACCTCAGTCCTGCTGGGGTGGGTTGGATACTCGGCTTCTGTCAGGCTGCGCGGGAGGAAGCGACATGAGGGCTGGAGGGGTGAGAAGTAGAGCAGTGAGCAACCAGCGTTCTTGTGTCATGTGTACAGATTGCTAACCAGGTCACACTTTAAACACTAACTGGTTATGCAGATCTATCTTGCAACATTACCCCGAGTCGACGCCAATATTTCGGAAAGGAAATTGTTAGGGCTACCCTTTCTTCTTTGGAAGCACCAAAGCACCAAACAATCCTTCTGCAATATTGACCACGTGTCGAAGGGGTTCATTCTAGTTAAGTTCAAAGGCTCAGTTGAAAAAACGAGTTTGAAACAAGAAGCTTGAAAAGAATTAGAATATGTTGTATATATTCTATATATGTTGTTTTCCCATCTATTTTAAAATTAGATTCAATAAATAAAATTTGGGATTGGGATAATCTAAATAAAAATATACATAATTAATTCCGTTTTGATTGAGTTAGATAATTTAATGAAATACAATCACTATTGTGATATATTTTAAGTTTATCTGAGAATCTGGACAACGTATATCTAGACCCGCCCAACAAGCTTGATATTGGATGTAACTATTTTATAGGTACGAGCACAAAACTATACATTTTCACATTTTCCGAGCTACTTGTGTCTCTAAGGCAGATATGCAGAGATGTTTCCTAACTAGGGGAACGCTCTGGTTGCTATGGAATAGTTTTAGCTGTTTGAGGAATGCCTCATGAATGTAGGGACCACCTATGCTTCCGAACCTTATAATGACCCGCTCAAGTTTAATCAATACGTATGACATGGAACTACACAGTTCTAGAAGAAACAATTTACTGACCTATGCCCCGGACTCTTGTCTGAGGACGCGATCGAGTCCCTCTTGCTATCCTCTTCGTCCTCTTCTCTTCCTATCTCGTCCTCGCCGTCCTCTTCTCGGCTGGTGGCTAAGGACTGTCCACCTGACTCGCTCTGACTCTCGGAGACTCCGGCGCCGTCCCCCGAAGAGGACGGTGGACTTTGGGCCGCCTGGGGCGACGAACTTGGACCCACGCCGGTTTTATCCACCATCATAGGGTGGCGCGCCGTTCCCCCAGCATGCACCTCGTCCACCTGTGACAAGGTCAGCGCTATTAGACACGACGTCATGACTGAAATATGTGTGGTCCAAGATTATCCTTGCAACGCATAATACCAGCCAATGGCGTTGTTAGTTCCGGAGGTTCACGACAGGTTGCGCGTCAAGTAGGCGGGCCACATAGCTCTTATACACGGCGAGAAGTGTAGACTATAGCGTATTCTGTGAGGTTACAGCGGAACTGCCAACGCTATGGGCTTCATGGCTCTCGCCCCCTTGCAAGACGTGATAATGTAGCACCGTAGACCAGACTCAAACCTCCTCCTATCAGCTCACGAATCGTTCAACCACCAACCTTTGCACGTCTGCATCTCATAAAAGTTCTGACTGGTGGTTGAACTACTGCTGAACTGAGCGCCAATATTTTGTGAGTATGGACTTTATATGGAGAGCCTTAGGCTGACATTAAATATAACGCACAGCATCGCAGTGGAGCTGAGGAAAGTGTAAACAACTTTGAGGAATGGGGTACTGCATATTGGACGCAGCGCCGGGCAGCAGCACAGTTCAATATGCGGTAACCACTGTGTCTCTGCATCTGCCAGCAAGATTGGCTCACCTCCACTGCTTTGTGTTATGCTGTGTTCAATTGGCGATCAGCCAGTATTTGTTTTACTTTTTATCGACCAACCTAGCCAATGGAAATAGCTGCTGATAAATATGAGAGGAACTACACAAACACAAGTCAACGTTTTAACAAGCAGAAGTGTCAACTCTTGTGCTTACATTAGCTGTTATTGTTGGTATTCCTCTACATTTAAAAATGATTAAGTACGCTTACATAGAAAATAAGGAAGTACACACTTTTTGAAGTGAATTCAAAACATCAACGTTCAAAACAATTATTTATTTTTATTTTACTCTAATTGTATCTGCATACAGACTTTTTAAACCGGTAGGATTTTAGACGCGACGTACTTAAGTGGCTATTGGGAGTTTTATAGCAAGAATTTATATCACCCTGTTGAGAATAGTGCGTAATTTGTAGCACTTTCAAGAATATTTCTAATGCCAGCACCTGCAGCACAATATGGTGATTTTACATGTCTCCACCGTTAACACATGCTAATTCGAAATGTGTTTTCTGAGTTGAATAGTCTATTCATCTTCATTAAAGCTTCACAAAATTATGGAAGAAACCGTTTTTACAGTGTGTTAGAAAGGTCAGAGCTTAGTAACAAATTCCTAGCGAAATAGCGACGGAAAAGTCGTGATACACTTGGAAACTTCATGGAGAGGAATGTACATTAGCAGCTCGCGACCTTTGCAAAAACGTTTCCACGGTATTCCGTTTGCATGGGTTATTTGAAGAAGTGATTACTGCTGGTTGTTTTTGCTCAAGAAAACAAACCCTTGAAATAAATTTCGACAAGTAAAGTTAACTGATGTATTTATTTATGTATTGAATTGCGTTGATAGGTGAGGTATTATTATTTTTGTATTAACACGTTATGGGAACGTAAAAGAAAATTCAACCTTTAGTAAGGAAAGACTGACGGCTGACCAATGTATTGTTTTAACTCAAAGATATTCAGGTTATTTTATTCCAATTACAAGCATTGATCCTTTGGGTAAATCTACCATTCTAAAGTGGTATTCTTCGAAGATTAAATTAGTGAAACAGAATCAAATTTGTGACAAAACTTCTGAAACGTATTTTTCCCAAATTAAACACACTTTACAAGCAGATTTGAGTGTGGGCAGTTTCTATTAGACAAATGTAATTACGTTGAAGGTGGGAGAATGTACACAATAAGAATATTTACTCTGAGAAAAATGTAAACTCTAAAATAAAACTAAAAACTAAACAAACTAAAAAAAAAAAAACTAGGACTTGTCTTATTGACTTTTACAATATTATTTGAAACATGTGCATAAAATGCCTTATTAACAAACAGGAACGAAGTTTGTAATGTTTTCAAAGTATGTTTTCATTGTTTTCCTGTTATGTTTCACAGATGACGTTGGCAAATAGATCAACATCTTTGTCCGATTGAGCCACACGTCAAGCGAGGGCAGCGGAAATCAATGCCTGACAGATACAGTCATCGATTTAATAAAAAGTGCCCTCGATCGTTTTGAGTTTGAAAGTGTCGGGGACATTAGTAACACGAGGGCGGTGGTTTGATTAGCGGCCATTGTTGGCCGACGTCCATTGTCAGCTGGGTTTGATCGAAAATATAACATTTCGAAAAAATCTTTTTTGGGCTGAAAACGAAATTAGTTTTGTAATATAAGTGGATGCTGTCAAAGTTAGCACATAGTTATGAAAATCAGAACTCGACGTGTCAAGCTTTAGTGTAATTAATATTGGTAATGGGTTCCTGTTGGTTCTGAAACATAAAATAGAAAATCTTTTACAAGTATTATTTGATTTTCACTGTGCTAGTTACAATTAGGTTTTCAGCATTCAGTGCTATAACCAGTATCGGCCTCAAGTTGGATGAGATATTCATACGAAATATTTCAAAGTGCGTCAGTAGTGGCTGTGGTAATAAGGTTTCATCGGTTCTAAAAAGCACCGCTCCAGTGAGTAAAATGTGAAATATTGGCGTTATTTGGTGGAGGCGCCGGTGAGATAATAACTACACAAGAGAACTACACACACATTTCACCAAAACTATTATAACAATAAACTACCAATTTAATACAACTATGGAGTTATCTAACAGTTGCTTATTTCTTTATAGTGTGATGCTTTCAGGTATACTGTGCACCCCTCCAGTTTAAGGGCGTACCTCAAATTTCTATTATGACGCTAGTCGACTAGTTCGTCGACTAAAACAACAATTTATAAGTTTTATAATTCATTGCCACACATGTTTGCGTTAGACCCGGTTTTATGAACTCGGATCAATATTAAGTGATGATGATTATTATTAGCGCATTCTTGTCTTATGATTCTTACTAGTCCATGTTTCTTATTGGTTGTTTCCATGGAGAAAATTACTTTCTATAGCCTTTTAAAATTTCGCAGAGTTTCATAATACCGGGTCTTAGTATACTAGGTAGTTGACTAGCGCAAAACTGAGACTTGCGATACGCCATAATTATACTTAATAAGTTGTTTGACTGTGGCAAGTTGGTTTTTAGAGACTGTATCTAAGCCGAGGCCTTCGTGATATATCGCTTCGCTTTCCGACGGCCTCGGCATATTACGGCGTAGCTAGTTGAACGTTCACCTTTTACTTTCGAACATGCGTAGAACTAACTATAACGCGAATGAAATGATTTGAATCAATCACCAATATATTATCTACACAAAACGTTTTAACTGCATTAACGTTTTCATGTCCATTCAGTGAAACGCAAATTTATAATTAATTAAAACGGAAACGGTGTATAATTACTTGCGTGAAATTCTAATAGTGACATTTTAATTACGCTTCACCATACGAACATGTCTGTTGGTTGTCAGTCAGTCAAGCAAATTGTTTTGGATGACGGACAGATTCTGGCCCAGTCATTCAGCGAGGCGACAAAGCAACGAGCTCGTTATAGGCGGAGACACCCGAAGTCTGGCGGAGACACACGAAGTGGAGGCTAATGCCGAGTAAACACTGGAAGTGTCTGTGCATGCCTGATGGAATTGAAATGGGAAATACGGTTTTGTGTTTGTAATTAATTGTTGAGTATTGTAGAAACAAATTTCAATTATGAACGTTGCATACATTATTATCACAAACCACTACCACAGAATGAGGTCAGAATTGTGTTGTGTTGGTATGAACATAAAAATATGTTTTCCATGTTACACCTTAAAACTTGTATATTAAACTTAAAACTTAATAGATATTTGCTTAACGGTACCGTGTCGATTGCCATAATAGTTGGCAAAATAACCTATAAAGGATACTTTAAAGACGGATTTAATTACGGTCTTCTTAATTGTAATTGACAACAATGCACAACAATTGCAAATGAAATTCCAGGTCCAGGTTTTATGTCATAAACAATGTTTACCCTTCGTTCATTGATTGGTGGGGGTTGATAGCGTCCTATCTGGATTTGGACCTGAACTTAGCAAAGATAGAGCCGACTGCGGACACGTCCAAAGTCTCACTATTTACTGAACACAAACAGAAAATGACATAACAAAACATGATCATTTAGTCTTAAATGTAATATTATTTAATTTGAAAACAGGGTTGCTAATATATTATAATTCACATACTTAACATTAACATTAAGGACGGTTGGAAAAGTGAAAACTTAACATTGAACAATAAATATAATTAATTAATTATATCTAGATAATGTCATGTAGTTAGATTAGTAGCCAACGCCTTCAGACTATCTACATTAACACAACTGCGTCGTAGCTTCTTCCATCCCACCCTTTAAACATTTCCCATTTAGTTCGCAATTACTCTTCAAGTTGGTTATTTTCCTCCTCGGAGTCATTTCCGCCCCTGCAAAACAACGGCCCGCCAATCCTCAGTCGTTCTCACTCTCACACGAGCGTCATCCTGGTCGTTCGGAAGAACATTCGCGGGGCTATTAAATCTGCCCCGACGTCGTCTTCAGCCAATCTCATTTTATTGTCATTGTTTTAATTTCACAGTCTACTTCTTTGTGATTTAAAGAACAGCCGGCCATTGACCAAAAGACAACACTATGGATACGGAGATCGTTTGGTCGATACCCGTCATGGGTAATCTTGACTAAATGATTCACCCGGAGATTGGGTCTCAACTTTATCTTTAGAGTACCTACCCGACTATTCACATCCTAGCTCAGGCTTCTCTTCATCTATTCTTCTACCTTCCTCAATTAGGACACATAATATTACAACAGTCAATATTTGAAGCGTGAATTCAAATCGGGCTCCATATAGTTGAGTAGCTCAACAAAGCGCAGAGATATCGCCCGCTGGAATTGGATTGTTCTTCGCAGTGTTGTCTTTTAGATCGTGTTTTACAATCATTACTCATTACAAAATCGATGAAATGAATGTCACACAAACAATAATAACATATAACAATATTTTTAAAATTGGAATAAGTGTAATTGAAAACGACAAGAGAGAAAACAATTTAAAGAGGACAGATTAATTTGTAAAATTGATTTCACACCATTTGGTGTGAAATAAATAAAATAAAAAAATAAAATAAAAATTGAACAAAATTAGAAAACGTCTAACGAAAGTAAAATCTAACGAAAGTAACAAAGGTTGGTCTTTTAAAAGTAAGCTCACGAAATTGTTGAAAAAAAAAAGTTGAACTTATTAAGCTCCAATTTAGTAAGGTCGGTTTTGTAACCATAGTTTCAAATAACATTATATTCAATATGCATGACAGTCGCCATGTTTGTTCGTAGAGAATCTCCGATTACTGGCTAATCGTAGTTTTAAAAGTTGGTGAACACGGCCTTAAATTTATCTAAAACGTGATTAAAGTCTATGCCAAGTTTCAATGTTACAAACCAATGCATCTGTAAAACGCCGGCTGCCGAACGCTTTTCAGGTATTTAGTTTGTCTCGTAGTCGTAAGGACTCTTCTCTCAACGCAGCCTCCTCGTAAACGGTCAACCCGTGACCACAGTCAGGTCTCTCAGTGTCCTGGGTCGTTGGTCCGCGCTCAGTCCGCCAGGTGTCGTTAACTTAGACGATGTTTGCTCGGCATAACGACGTCATTAACCCAGGACACTCTGACCTCGGGTAATAGCCGGTACTTAGGCGGTAATCGGGGTGCTTGCGTGTGCGTGTGCGTGTGCGTGTGCGTGTGCGTACAGCGTAGACCTGTAGGGAGTATTCTGGTGACGTACACAATTCGGCCATTAAGGCGATTCTGGTGTGTTGACATTTGAGCTGTCAATGGTAGAAGACGAACATGCATACCACAAAAAGAGAATTGTAGCCCCTACACCCCCGGTCAAGTTTACACAAATTATTATTATATGCCATTTAAACGATTAAAAGAGAAATCGATCCCAGATAATAATAAAAATCGAAAGTAAAGAGAACCGAACAAACGCCATCTGAAGCATTGCAACAATGAACTACCAACCAAACACAGGCCATTGTGGCTTCCAGTATGGCCGCCATGCGCATGACGTGAATACACCTTATGATTAGTAAATATCTAATGTAGGCATGGTTAGAAGGAATGTCTAACGCATAACTCTCGCTTGATGGCCACACAGGTCGATGTTGACCCTTTGGATGCGTTTTCTGCTGTAAGGAAGAATTTGAAACCTGTGAAATGTTGCAAGAAATTGTAGTTGAAATGAAAATAAATGTTTCAAAACGTGAAAATTGTGATTAAATTAGAAATGGGTTGGAATTGGAGATGGGTAAAGCAACCTACCCTAAATGTAAGCAGCTTCGACCAAGATTTAAGCAATCGAAGCGGCTACACCCGAAATTCAAATTTAGTTATTGAAAAATCTTGGTTAAAAATCATGAAAATGCTGTTTACCGGCAAAACAAATTCGACGCTAAACTACAAGTGCTAAAAATGACAGCCCCGTGCAGTGTTGAGGGTGAAGTCTGTTTACCCATATCAAAACATCAAACACAGAAGGTTGGCCACATTAGAACGCCTCGTTTTTCCCTGTAAAGTAAGGTAAATAATCTAAAAACTCAAAATGTGTTTTGAAGTCTTGTGATGTTATCTGAGCTGGTCTGGTATACGAGCCTTGTGATGTTATCTGAGCTGGTCTGGTATACGAGCCTTGTGATGTTATCTGAGCTGGTCTGGTATACGAGCCTTGTGATGTTATCTGAGCTGGTCTGGTATACGAGCCTTGTGATGTTATCTGAGCTGGTCTGGTATACGAGTCTTGTCATGTTATCTGAGCTGGTCTGGTATACGAGCCTTGTGATGTTATCTGAGCTGGTCTGGTATACGAGCCTTGTGATGTTATCTGAGCTGGTCTGGTATACGAGCCTTGTGATGTTATCTGAGCTGGTCTGGTATACGAGCCTTGTGATGTTATCTGAGCTGGTCTGGTATACGAGCCTTGTGATGTTATCTGAGCTGGTCTGGTATACGAGTCTTGTGATGTTATCTGAGCTGGTCTGGTATACGAGCCTTGTGATGTTATCTGGGTATACGAGTCTTGTCATGTTATCTGAGCTGGTCTGGTATACGAGTCTTGTCATGTTATCTGAGCTGGTCTGGTATACGAGCCTTGTGATGTTATCTGAGCTGGTCTGGTATACGAGTCTTGTGATGTTATCTGAGCTGGTCTGGTATACGAGCCTTGTGATGTTATCTGGGTATACGAGTCTTGTCATGTTATCTGAGCTGGTCTGGTATACGAGCCTTGTGATGTTATCTGAGCTGGTCTGGTATACGAGCCTCGTGATGTTATCTGAGCTGGTCTGGTATACGAGCCTTGTGATGTTATCTGAGCTGGTCTGGTATACGAGCCTTGTGATGTTATCTGAGCTAGTCTGGTATACGAGCCTTGTGATGTTATCTGAGCTGGTCTGGTATACGAGTCTTGTGATGTTATCTGAGCTGGTCTGGTATACGAGCCTTGTGATGTTATCTGAGCTGGTCTGGTATACGAGCCTTGTAATGTTATCTGAGCTGGTCTGGTATACGAGCCTTGTGATGTTATCTGAGCTGGTCTGGTATACGAGCCTTGTGATGTTATCTGAGCTGGTCTGGTATACGAGTCTTGTCATGTTATCTGAGCTGGTCTGGTATACGAGTCTTGTCATGTTATCTGAGCTGGTCTGGTATACGAGCCTTGTGATGTTATCTGAGCTGGTCTGGTATACGAGTCTTGTGATGTTATCTGAGCTGGTCTGGTATACGAGCCTTGTGATGATATCTGAGCTGGTCTGGTATACGAGCCTTGTGATGTTATCTGAGCTGGTCTGGTATACGAGTCTTGTCATGTTATCTGAGCTGGTCTGGTATACGAGCCTTGTGATGTTATCTGAGCTGGTCTGGTATACGAGCCTTGTGATGTTATCTGGGTATACGAGTCTTGTCATGTTATCTGAGCTGGTCTGGTATACGAGCCTTGTGATGTTATCTGAGGTGGTCTGGTATACGAGCCTTGTGATGTTATCTGAGCTGGTCTGGTATTCGAGCCTTGTGATGTTATCTGAGCTGGTCTGGTATACGAGCCTTGTGATGTTATCTGAGCTGGTCTGGTATACGAGCCTTGTGATGTTATCTGAGCTGGTCTGGTATACGAGCCTTGTGATGTTATCTGAGCTGGTCTGGTATACGAGCCTTGTGATGTTATCTGAGCTGGTCTGGTATACGAGCCTTGTGATGTTATCTGAGCTGGTCTGGTATACGAGCCTTGTGATGCTATCTGAGCTGGTCTGGTATACGAGCCTTGTGATGTTATCTGAGCTGGTCTGGTATACGAGCCTTGTGATGTTATCTGAGCTGGTCTGGTATACGAGCCTTGTGATGTTATCTGAGCTGGTCTGGTATACGAGCCTTGTGATGTTATCTGAGCTGGTCTGGTATACGAGCCTTGTGATGTTATCTGAGCTGGTCTGGTATACGAGCCTTGTGATGTTATCTGAGCTGGTCTGGTATACGAGTCTTGTCATGTTATCTGAGCTGGTCTGGTATACGAGCCTTGTGATGTTATCTGAGCTGGTCTGGTATACGAGCCTTGTGATGTTATCTGAGCTGGTCTGGTATACGAGTCTTGTGATGTTATCTGAGCTGGTCTGGTATACGAGTCTTGTGATGTTATCTGAGCTGGTCTGGTATACGAGTCTTGTGATGTTATCTGAGCTGGTCTGGTATACGAGTCTTGTGATGTTATCTGAGCTGGTCTGGTATACGAGTCTTGTGATGTTATCTGAGCTGGTCTGGTATACGAGCCTTGTGATGTTATCTGAGCTGGTCTGGTATACAAGCCTTGTAATGTTATCTGAGCTGGTCTGGTATACGAGCCTTGTGATGTTATCTGAGCTGGTCTGGTAAACGAGCCTTGTGATGTTATCTGAGCTGGTCTGGTATACGAGCCTTGTGATGTTATCTGAGCTGGTCTGGTATACGAGCCTTGTGATGTTATCTGAGCTGGTCTGGTATACGAGCCTTGTGATGTTATCTGAGCTGGTCTGGTATACGAGCCTTGTGATGTTATCTGAGCTGGTCTGGTATACGAGTCTTGTGATGTTATCTGAGCTGGTCTGGTATACGAGCCTTGTGATGTTATCTGAGCTGGTCTGGTATACGAGCCTTGTGATGTCATCTGAGCTGGTCTGGTATACGAGCCTTGTGATGTTATCTGAGCTGGTCTGGTATACGAGTCTTGTGATGTTATCTGAGCTGGTCTGGTAAACGAGCCTTGTGATGTTATCTGAGCTGGTCTGGTATACAAGTCTTGTGATGTTATCTGAGCTGGTCTGGTATACGAGCCTTGTGATGTTATCTGAGCTGGTCTGGTATACGAGCCTTGTGATGTTATCTGAGCTGGTCTGGTATACGAGTCTTGTGATGTTATCTGAGCTGGTCTGGTATACGAGCCTTGTGATGTTATCTGAGCTGGTCTGGTATACGAGCCTTGTGATGTTATCTGAGCTGGTCTGGTATACGAGCCTTGTGATGTTATCTGAGCTGGTCTGGTATACGAGTCTTGTGATGTTATCTGAGCTGGTCTGGTATACGAGCCTTGTGATGTTATCTGAGCTGGTCTGGTATACCTGCATTGTGATGTTATCTGAGCTGGTCTGGTATACGAGCCTTGTGATGTTATCTGAGCTGGTCTGGTATACGAGCCTTGTGATGTTATCTGAGCTGGTCTGGTATACGAGTCTTGTGATGTTATCTGAGCTGGTCTGGTATACGAGCCTTGTGATGTTATCTGAGCTGGTCTGGTATACGAGTCTTGTGATGTTATCTGAGCTGGTCTGGTATACGAGCCTTGTGATGTTATCTGAGCTGGTCTGGTATACGAGCCTTGTGATGTTATCTGAGCTGGTCTGGTATACGAGTCTTGTGATGTTTCTGGGTATACGAGTCTTGTGATGTTATCTGAGCTGGTCTGGTATACGAGCCTTGTGATGTTATCTGAGCTGGTCTGCTATACGAGTCTTGTGATGTTATCTGAGCTGGTCTGGTATACGAGCCTTGTGATGTTATCTGAGCTGGTCTGGTATACGAGTCTTGTGATGTTATCTGAGCTGGTCTGGTATACGAGCCTTGTGATGTTATCTGAGCTGGTCTGGTATACGAGCCTTGTGATGTTATCTGAGCTGGTCTGGTATACGAGCCTTGTGATGTTATCTGAGCTGGTCTGGTATACGAGCCTTGTGATGCTATCTGAGCTGGTCTGGTATACGAGCCTTGTGATGTTATCTGAGCTGGTCTGGTATACGAGCCTTGTGATGTTATCTGAGCTGGTCTGGTATACGAGCCTTGTGATGTTATCTGAGCTGGTCTGGTATACGAGCCTTGTGATGTTATCTGAGCTGGTCTGGTATACGAGCCTTGTGATGTTATCTGAGCTGGTCTGGTATACGAGCCTTGTGATGTTATCTGAGCTGGTCTGGTATACGAGCCTTGTGATGTTATCTGAGCTGGTCTGGTATACGAGCCTTGTGATGTTATCTGAGCTGGTCTGGTATACGAGCCTTGTGATGTTATCTGAGCTGGTCTGGTATACGAGCCTTGTGATGTTATCTGAGCTGGTCTGGTATACGAGCCTTGTGATGTTATCTGAGCTGGTCTGGTATACGAGCCTTGTGATGTTATCTGAGCTGGTCTGGTATACGAGCCTTGTGATGTTATCTGAGCTGGTCTGGTATACGAGTCTTGTGATGTTATCTGAGCTGGTCTGGTATACGAGCCTTGTGATGTTATCTGAGCTGGTCTGGTATACGAGCCTTGTGATGTTATCTGGGTATACGAGTCTTGTCATGTTATCTGAGCTGGTCTGGTATACGAGCCTTGTGATGTTATCTGAGCTGGTCTGGTATACGAGCCTTGTGATGTTATCTGAGCTGGTCTGGTATACGAGCCTTGTGATGTTATCTGAGCTGGTCTGGTATACGAGCCTTGTGATGTTATCTGAGCTGGTCTGGTATACGAGTCTTGTGATGTTATCTGAGCTGGTCTGGTATACGAGCCTTGTGATGTTATCTGAGCTGGTCTGGTATACGAGCCTTGTGATGTTATCTGAGCTGGTCTGGTATACGAGTCTTGTGATGTTATCTGAGCTGGTCTGGTATACGAGTCTTGTGATGTTATCTGAGCTGGTCTGGTATACGAGCCTTGTGATGTTATCTGAGCTGGTCTGGTATACGAGCCTTGTGATGTTATCTGAGCTGGTCTGGTATACGAGCCTTGTGATGTTATCTGAGCTGGTCTGGTATACGAGCCTTGTGATGTTATCTGAGCTGGTCTGGTATACGAGTCTTGTGATGTTATCTGAGCTGGTCTGGTATACGAGCCTTGTGATGTTATCTGAGCTGGTCTGGTATACGAGTCTTGTGATGTTATCTGAGCTGGTCTGGTATACGAGCCTTGTGATGTTATCTGAGCTGGTCTGGTATACGAGTCTTGTGATGTTATCTGAGCTGGTCTGGTATACGAGCCTTGTGATGTTATCTGAGCTGGTCTGGTATACGAGCCTTGTGATGTTATCTGAGCTGGTCTGGTATACGAGCCTTGTGATGTTATCTGAGCTGGTCTGGTATACGAGCCTTGTGATGTTATCTGAGCTGGTCTGGTATACGAGCCTTGTGATGTTATCTGAGCTGGTCTGGTATACGAGCCTTGTGATGTTATCTGAGCTGGTCTGGTATACGAGCCTTGTGATGTTATCTGAGCTGGTCTGGTATACGAGCCTTGTGATGTTATCTGAGCTGGTCTGGTATACGAGCCTTGTGATGTTATCTGAGCTGGTCTGGTATACGAGCCTTGTGATGTTATCTGAGCTGGTCTGGTATACGAGCCTGCATTTTTGTAAATGATGTCGTGAATGTCGAAAAACGAAGAAAATATCATGAAATGTATATAAAATAAACACGAAGAATATTTTCGTTGCTTTTCAGACTTTTCCAATAATATTTATAACCGTGTTCGTAGCTCATAGAATCATAGATCACAACTACATGTTGAACATATATTTTGAATTGTCTGATTATTTTCATTTCTGTACGAGAAACCTCAAGCGTCCTGACAGTCAGTCTTGATGTGTTGATGTTTTGACATGGTTTGGGCTCGCGCTTAAGGCTGCGTGTTCATCTACCTTACACAACACTCGATGTCGGTATGTTACAATTACTTTAAAATGATTAAATGGGCCAAATGAAAATAAAATATTTCATGCATATTATAGAGAATCTAATACTCTTTCTTATGAATTTTTTTTATTCCAATAAATATTTCCGTTTTGCAGATGTTCTAAATCAGGTGTGAAAGGGGTCCAGCAACATCACATTAACATCTGAAAAACGGACAATTGATTAGGACACATAAACATTCGTAAGAAGGAACACTTTATTCTCTACAAGACGATATTTTTAATTTATATTTGGGACAATTAAAACGAAATTTCAACAGAACGAAATCGAAAATTTCGGCAGGACATCGTAGTTGTATTTACGCAAAAGATGATAGTTGATATTTTTTCTTTCACGTCTCAGATTTTGTGAACGATGAATGAAGATGATGAAAACTCTCCACGAAATATCCATCCTTAGGCCATGATTTTAACCTGGAACGCAGGAGCTATAGTTTACAGGCCAACGCCATATGACTACGACCCCTAAGCCGGCACACGCCAGGTATTTGTAAGGAGCATCATATCTCAACTAGCCTAACAAGTGATTCTGTATGTAGATATTTCAAAGCAGGCATAACTTCAATTGTCGGTATCGCGAGATCGGAATCACATCGTTATCGTAATCCTAGAAATAAAGCCAACTCACAAAATTGATTCCCATCACGGTCTACTGTATGGACTGAAAGATGCTAAAGGTCAAAATTTTTATTTATTTGAAGATTCACCATTAATATCGGTATCATTGGCAACGTAAACATAGAAATGTTATCACACTTTCCGATTAGATCCGGATTGCGACGTTATAATTTAGTGGTGAACTGCGCCATAAGAACCAACAATTTCCGGATTACGATCGTGATTCCGAGTACTGTGGGTAGGGAGTGTCTTTAACATTCATTTCAATTAATGTGATGAAAAATGCCCCTTTTGAACATTTATTGTCAGAGTAGCGGCAGCGGGGTGGGGGTGAGGTGGGAGGTGGGAGGTGGGGAGTGAAAGTAGGTTTACTTGTGTGAGTTTTTCGTTCTTCTTCACAGCAAGACATTCTCAGTATCGAACATCACCCCCACTAGATAATAAATATACCACCTCAGGTTTATGATTGATAATGGGGCCACGCGTCGCGTCTCGTGTTAAATTATGCGAGGCTCTAATCGAGTCTACCTCAGGCAACTCAGCAGCCGTACGCCTGGCTCTGACGGGGACGCCCGATGATGGACGATGTTGCACGAACGAGAGCCATCATGTTGATTTATCGGGTCTATCATTTATGTGCAATTAGACGACGGATCTACTTCGTTGCGGGTTTTTACTGCGATGTCGTTAACATAGGAGTGGATAAAAGAAGTGCTGACATAACGAGAGCTACTTCGCTGGGATTATCTTCGCTCTTTTCTGTCTTAGGAGTACAGGAGAAACCTTTCTATAGATTACAGGAGAAAACTCTCAAACAGGGATCGAATCGTCAATTTTAAGAGGATTTTAATTATAGTTTAAAAAACTTATATGAAAGATTTTAAGATAAAGTCAAAACTTTTGTTGAAGAAATTTAATAAAGCTCATAGATGGTATAAGACTAAATGGAATGAGTAGCTCACATTATTGTTGAATAATAGTAGTTATCGATATATTGAGAACGTCTTAAGCTTCAAAACTTTCAAACTAATTATGTATCTTGATATTCCTGTGACGACATGGACATTGTTGGCACCGATCATCTTGTACACTGAATCATTGTTCAGTTGTTCAGTTGTTGTGTGTGTTGTTGTTTTAAAATATTTGCACACATTTTTTCCATCTTTCCGTTAGACGTCTTAATTAGTCACACATCAAATGTGTTGCTGTGGCGTGTTAGATGGTGTTTCAACTAAAGCATTGCCAGAAGGTTCTGGAATACGGCCTAAATAGAGACGGACGGTGAAGCCACAAGGGGCCGTGTCGCAGGCTAGCTTGGCTGTCCGTCTGAGCAGCGGTTAGCGGCCACTACTGAGAGCAGCAGGAGACGTGTAATATGGTAATGTTAATCCCCGCCTATCTCATCTTACACGTATCGCAGGCTAGCTTGGCTGTCCGTCTGAGCAGCGGTTAGCGGCCACTACTGAGAGCAGCAGGAGACGTGTAATATGGTAATGTTAATCCCCGCCTATCTCATCTTACACGTATCGCAGGCTAGCTTGGCTGTCCGTCTGAGCAGCGGTTAGCGCCCACTACTGAGAGCAGCAGGAGACGTGTAATATGGTAATGTTAATCCCCGCCTATCTCATCTTACACGTATCGCGGGCTAGCTTGGCTGTCCGTCTGAGCAGCGGTTAGCGGCCACTACTGAGAGCAGCAGGAGACGTGTAATATGGTAATGTTAATCCCCGCCTATCTCATCTTACACGTATCGCGGGCTAGCTTGGCTGTCCGTCTGAGCAGCGGTTAGCGCCCTTTACTGAGAGCAGCAGGAGACGTGTAATATGGTAATGTTAATCCCCGCCTATCTCATCTTACACGTATCGCAGGCTAGCTTGGCTGTCCGTCTGAGCAGCGGTTAGCGCCCTTTACTGAGAGCAGCAGGAGACGTGTAATATGGTCATGTTAATCCCCGCCTATCTCATCTTACACGTATCGCGGGCTAGCTTGGCTGTCCGTCTGAGCAGCGGTTAGCGGCCACTACTGAGAGCAGCAGGAGACGTGTTATATGGTAATGTTAATCCCCGCCTATCTCATCTTACACGTATCGCAGGCTAGCTTGGCTGTCCGTCTGAGCAGCGGTTAGCGCCCTTTACTGAGAGCAGCAGGAGACGTGTAATATGGTAATGTTAATCCCCGCCTATCTCATCTTACACGTATCGCGGGCTAGCTTGGCTGTCCGTCTGAGCAGCGGTTAGCGCCCACTACTGAGAGCAGCAGGAGACGTGTAATATGGTAATGTTAATCCCCGCCTATCTCATCTTGCACGTATCGCGGGCTAGCTTGGCTGTCCGTCTGAGCAGCGGTTAGCGGCCACTACTGAGAGCAGCAGGAGACGTGTAATATGGTAATGTTAATCCCCGCCTATCTCATCTTACACGTATCGCGGGCTAGCTTGGCTGTCCGTCTGAGCAGCGGTTAGCGGCCACTACTGAGAGCAGCAGGAGACGCGTAATATGGTAATGTTAATCCCCGCCTATATCATCTTACACGTATCGCGGGCTAGCTTGGCTGTCCGTCTGAGCAGCGGTTAGCGGCCACTACTGAGAGCAGCAGGAGACGTGTTATATGGTAATGTTAATCCCCGCCTATCTCATCTTACACGTATCGCAGGCTAGCTTGGCTGTCCGTCTGAGCAGCGGTTAGCGGCCACTACTGAGAGCAGCAGGAGACGTGTTATATGGTAATGTTAATCCCCGCCTATCTCATCTTACACGTATCGCGGGCTAGCTTGGCTGTCCGTCTGAGCAGCGGTTAGCGCCCTTTACTGAGAGCAGCAGGAGACGTGTAATATGGTAATGTTAATCCCCGCCTATCTCATCTTACACGTATCGCAGGCTAGCTTGGCTGTCCGTCTGAGCAGCGGTTAGCGGCCACTACTGAGAGCAGCAGGAGACGTGTAATATGGTAATGTTAATCCCCGCCTATCTCATCTTACACGTATCGCAGGCTAGCTTGGCTGTCCGTCTGAGCAGCGGTTAGCGCCCACTACTGAGAGCAGCAGGAGACGTGTAATATGGTAATGTTAATCCCCGCCTATCTCATCTTACACGTATCGCAGGCTAGCTTGGCTGTCCGTCTGAGCAGCGGTTAGCGGCCACTACTGAGAGCAGCAGGAGACGTGTAATATGGTAATGTTAATCCCCGCCTATCTCATCTTACACGTATCGCGGGCTAGCTTGGCTGTCCGTCTGAGCAGCGGTTAGCGCCCACTACTGAGAGCAGCAGGAGACGTGTAATATGGTAATGTTAATCCCCGCCTATCTCATCTTACACGTATCGCGGGCTAGCTTGGCTGTCCGTCTGAGCAGCGGTTAGCGGCCACTACTGAGAGCAGCAGGAGACGTGTTATATGGTAATGTTAATCCCCGCCTATCTCATCTTACACGTATCGCAGGCTAGCTTGGCTGTCCGTCTGAGCAGCGGTTAGCGGCCACTACTGAGAGCAGCAGGAGACGTGTAATATGGTAATGTTAATCCCCGCCTATCTCATCTTACACGTATCGCAGGCTAGCTTGGCTGTCCGTCTGAGCAGCGGTTAGCGGCCACTACTGAGAGCAGCAGGAGACGTGTAATATGGTAATGTTAATCCCCGCCTATCTCATCTTACACGTATCGCGGGCTAGCTTGGCTGTCCGTCTGAGCAGCGGTTAGCGGCCACTACTGAGTGCAGCAGGAGACGTGTTATATGGTAATGTTAATCCCCGCCTATCTCATCTTACACGTATCGCGGGCTAGCTTGGCTGTCCGTCTGAGCAGCGGTTAGCGCCCTTTACTGAGAGCAGCAGGAGACGTGTAATATGGTAATGTTAATCCCCGCCTATCTCATCTTACACGTATCGCAGGCTAGCTTGGCTGTCCGTCTGAGCAGCGGTTAGCGGCCACTACTGAGAGCAGCAGGAGACGTGTAATATGGTAATGTTAATCCCCGCCTATCTCATCTTACACGTATCGCGGGCTAGCTTGGCTGTCCGTCTGAGCAGCGGTTAGCGCCCTTTACTGAGAGCAGCAGGAGACGTGTAATATGGTAATGTTAATCCCCGCCTATCTCATCTTACACGTATCGCAGGCTAGCTTGGCTGTCCGTCTGAGCAGCGGTTAGCGCCCTTTACTGAGAGCAGCAGGAGACGTGTAATATGGTAATGTTATTCCCGCCTATATCATCTTACACGTATCGCGGGCTAGCTTGGCTGTCCGTCTGAGCAGCGGTTAGCGGCCACTACTGAGAGCAGCAGGAGACGTGTAATATGGTAATGTTAATCCCCGCCTATCTCATCTTACACGTATCGCGGGCTAGCTTGGCTGTCCGTCTGAGCAGCGGTTAGCGGCCACTACTGAGAGCAGCAGGAGACGTGTAATATGGTAATGTTAATCCCCGCCTATCTCATCTTACACGTATCGCAGGCTAGCTTGGCTGTCCGTCTGAGCAGCGGTTAGCGGCCACTACTGAGAGCAGCAGGAGACGTGTAATATGGTAATGTTAATCCCCGCCTATCTCATCTTACACGTATCGCGGGCTAGCTTGGCTGTCCGTCTGAGCAGCGGTTAGCGGCCACTACTGAGAGCAGCAGGAGACGTGTTATATGGTAATGTTAATCCCCGCCTATCTCATCTTACACGTATCGCAGGCTAGCTTGGCTGTCCGTCTGAGCAGCGGTTAGCGGCCACTACTGAGAGCAGCAGGAGACGTGTTATATGGTAATGTTAATCCCCGCCTATCTCATCTTACACGTATCGCGGGCTAGCTTGGCTGTCCGTCTGAGCAGCGGTTAGCGGCCACTACTGAGAGCAGCAGGAGACGTGTAATATGGTAATGTTAATCCCCGCCTATCTCATCTTACACGTATCCTCAATTAGTCGCATGTCAGCAGTCGTGATAGAGAGGGTGAGTCATGCGCAATGTGGGTCCGCGATAGCAGGTGAGGGTGAGTCATGCGCAATGTGGCTCCGCGATAGCAGGTGAGGGTGAGTCATGCGCAATGTGGCTCCGCGATAGCAGGTGAGGGTGAGTCATGCGCAATGTGGCTCCGCGATAGCAGGTGAGGGTGAGTCATGCGCAACGTGGCTCCGCGATAACAGGTGAGGGTGAGTCATGCGCAATGTGGCTCCGCGATAGCAGGTGAGGGTGAGTCATGCGCAATGTGGCTCCGCGATAGCAGGTGAGGGTGAGTCATGCGCAATGTGGCTCCGCGATAGCAGGTGAGGGTGAGTCATGCGCAATGTGGCTCCGCGATAGCAGGTGAGGGTGAGTCATGCGCAATGTGGCTCCGCGATAGCAGGTGAGGGTGAGTCATGCGCAACGTGTCTCCGCGATAGCAGGTGAGGGTGAGTCATGCGCAATGTGGCTCCGCGATAGCAGGTGAGGGTGAGTCATGCGCAATGTGGCTCCGCGATAGCAGGTGAGGGTGAGTCATGCGCAATGTGGCTCCGCGATAGCAGGTGAGGGTGAGTCATGCGCAATGTGGCTCCGCGATAGCAGGTGAGGGTGAGTCATGCGCAATGTGGCTCCGCGATAGCAGGTGTGAGTCTTCAGTATTCTTAAGTACCGCGCACAATCAATGGTTTTCAGACATAAAAGCTAAATATTAAAAAAGTGGTTACTAACCAATATTAAATTTAATCAGAACTAAAATCTGCATTAACTACATTTTTTAAAATTCAATCATTACCGTTGTCATTTTGAAAATAAATTATTCTTTCATTGACTTCCAAAATAACAACCGTCAGAGCTAAAATATATGAAACGTTTGAATCCATCATAGAATATATTGAAATCGGTCAGTAACGACTTTCCATTATTTTGTAATCAACGGACAGATACACGAATAAAAGTAAAACATAAGTAACTTATTTCAATAAGAACAGCGTCCATCACCCTAGACTTGATTAAGTAACTTAAACTACTCTACTGCAGTCATCAAAATATGTTTTAATTGTTATTGGGACCGTTAACAAATCAGTTTTTCTTTTTTTCTTTTTTCTTTTTTCTTTTTCTTTTTTCTTTTTTCTTTTTTCTTTTTTCTTTTTCTTTTTTCTTTTTTCTTTTTTCTTTTTTCTTTTTTCTTTTTTTTTCCTTTTTTCTTTATCCTTTTTCTTTTTTCTTTTTTCTTTTTTCTTTTCTTTCTTCTTTTTTCTCTTCTTTTTCACTTTTATATATATACATATATTTATTTTTTCCAACAATTTTTTTTGTTTCTTCATGTTCTTTCTTATTTGCATACTTCTATTTTTTTTTTTTCAGTCTACACCCCAATCCCCTTCCTTTTGGCCCCTTTCCTCCAAACAGCCCCCTATTTCATCTTCATATATCACCCACTCATTGTCTCGATTAGCCTCGTTGCAAAATTATGAGACGTTAAGCCCAAATAATCAAATATGTTGAATTTCCACTTCATGTGATTTTATTTCATTTCTCAATTATTTTTTCTTGTTCTTGATTATATTTTATATAGTTCAGTAGTTTGTTTTGTTTTTGTTGTTATTGTTATTTATGATTTCATTACTATTCATTGTTTGCATAGCTTAGTTTTATTTAAGGTCCTCCTTTGTAAATCAGTTTTTATAACTGAATAGGATAGACATTAAATAAATAAATAAATAAATAAATAAATAAATAAATAAATAAATAAATACAATTAATAGAATGGTATGGTTATTATTACAATAATAAGATAAAATATAAAATAATTCCACTAAAAATGAATACTTCAAAATTAAAAATATCCTAATATTAACAAGCTAATACTCGGCACCTCCACCAAAGACATAAAATGTTGCCAGGTTGGTAATTAATTAATAGTGCTGATTATATTGTGGTGGCTACATTGGCTGTACACATGTCAACCATAAGACACCTGACAGTTTCGAACTGAAGCCAACTTCAAGCTACAGAGAACATTCAAGCACTGACGTCGGGAGCTCATCAGTTTACACAGCGAGTGAATGAACTGCACTGTAACGTACGTAGGTCAACCTACCCTACGTCGGGAGCTCATCAGTTTACACAGCGAGTGAATGAACTGCACTGTAACGTACGTAGGTCAACCTACCCTACGTCGGGAGCTCATCAGTTTACACAGCGAGTGAATGAACTGCACTGTAACGTACGTAGGTCAACCTACCCTACGTCGGGAGCTCATCAGTTTACACAGCGAGTGAATGAACTGCACTGTAACGTACGTAGGTCAACCTACCCTACGTCGGGAGCTCATCAGTTTACACAGCGAGTGAATGAACTGCACTGTAACGTACGTAGGTCAACCTACCCTACGTCGGGAGCTCATCAGTTTACACAGCGAGTGAATGAACTGCACTGTAACGTACGTAGGTCAACCTACCCTACGTCGGGAGCTCATCAGTTTACACAGCGAGTGAATGAACTGCACTGTAACGTACGTTTAACGCTGAAGGTCAACCTACCCTACGTCGGGAGCTCATCAGTTTACACAGCGAGTGAATGAACTGCAATGTAACGTACACGTAGGTCAACCTACCCTACGTCGGGAGCTCATCAGTTTACACAGCGAGTGAATGAACTGCACTGTAACGTACGTAGGTCAACCTACCCTACGTCGGGAGCTCATCAGTTTACACAGCGAGTGAATGAACTGCACTGTAACGTACGTAGGTCAACCTACCCTACGTCGGGAGCTCATCAGTTTACACAGCGAGTGAATGAACTGCACTGTAACGTACGTAGGTCAACCTACCCTACGTCGGGAGCTCATCAGTTTACACAGCGAGTGAATGAACTGCACTGTAACGTACGTAGGTCAACCTACCCTACGTCGGGAGCTCATCAGTTTACACAGCGAGTGAATGAACTGCACTGTAACGTACGTTTAACGCTGAAGGTCAACCTACCCTACGTCGGGAGCTCATCAGTTTACACAGCGAGTGAATGAACTGCACTGTAACGTACGTTTAACGCTGAAGGTCAACCTACCCTACGTCGGGAGCTCATCAGTTTACACAGCGAGTGAATGAACTGCACTGTAACGTACGTTTAACGCTGAAGGTCAACCTACCCTACGTCGGGAGCTCATCAGTTTACACAGCGAGTGAATGAACTGCACTGTAACGTACGTTTAACGCTGAAGGTCAACCTACCCTACGTCGGGAGCTCATCAGTTTACACAGCGAGTGAATGAACTGCACTGTAACGTACGTTTAACGCTGAAGGTCAACCTACCCTACGTCGGGAGCTCATCAGTTTACACAGCGAGTGAATGAACTGCACTGTAACGTACGTAGGTCAACCTAACCTACGTCGGGAGCTCATCAGTTTACACAGCGAGTGAATGAACTGCACTGTAACGTACGTAGGTCAACCTACCCTACGTCGGGAGCTCATCAGTTTACACAGCGAGTGAATGAACTGCACTGTAACGTACGTAGGTCAACCTAACCTATACGATAAACCTGTCTATGCATGTTCGACATGTTTAAATTGCTTTCAAATTGCCACAAAGTTTAACAAACTATGTCATCTTCTTCTGGAGAATCTATATTTTTCGATTGTCAAATGTTCGTATTTACTATAGCTAGTGTTGCAACACACCTTTTTAATTAAATAAAGAACATTAGAAAAAAAAAGAAAATGTATTACAACGGGGAAACGTTTTTTTTTCAACAGTGCCTTTCTGAATTCTCTAGGAGATGAAATATTTTAACATTGTAACAATTTGAACGCAGAAGTCGGGTGTTCCGCACAGTAGGTACCCTATAAACGGTAAATAGTAGTACTATTAAATCACTCACAAAATATAAATACTACGTAATAATGTTGACGTCCACATAAGTATAGGACTAGGTTAAATAACGCCCTCGCCTAACGTTCAAGTGTATCATACTCTTCCTTCGCTTTAAACCTAAACAGCATTAAATATATTCACAGGGAAGTCTTACGCTCGATACCCTCGTAATTGGTTATAACTTTTATTAACAGGCAAACTTTACTTCTGTGGGGCTTGAGATGGGTAAAGTGTCTTCATTACTTGTTCTGCTAATCATGGTTTGATCGTAAGATGCTTAACATCGTAATATTGCTAGTTCACGGATACCTTTCAAACTTCGTCGAGGGCGCCGAGATAAAATGAACACCGTGGGAAACTCAACACGAGAGATTCTTTAAAATCTTTATATATTCTGCTCGCGTAATATCACCGAGAGATACACGCTTGGTTCAGTGTTCAAAGTTCAAAGTTTTACTTATTTTTTACATTTGTGTACAAATACACGATGGTAAAATTAGAAGTAGCCTAATATTACAATTTGTGTATTTATTTCTTATTTAAGTTGGCGCAACGTAAGTAATGTACTTCAATGCTATGTTTATGACATGGCCGAGCCAATGGTAGCAACTTAATTTTATGCTTTTCTAGTCCCAACCATCTAATTGAAAAAGGTCTATTAGAGATAAATTTCAACCTAACGTTGCTTAGTTGGAGTAATTAGTATAATGTTATAAGCATTTTAATGTGTTCAACTTTTTTATTCATGTGGGAATAACATTCGTTATTTCTGCAGTGTGCGGCTTTGACTCGTTATATCCATGTTTAGCGTTAGAAGACTAGACAAGAAACGCATGCCTTCGGGGGCAAATGCATGGGTTCCTTGTAGTAGTCAGTAGTCTTTAATCTTCACCCATCACCCCTCATCGTCTCGAATAGCTTTATTATAATAGAGACAAATCTGTTACACAGTATATATTGCATTGTTTTTAATATTAAACCCAGATATATACACTGTAGTGTAGACATACATACTATTCATAAAGCCCAAGTACTCAATAACCTGCCATGTAATCATTAAATAAACATCAAGCACTCATTTGCGGGAGGAAGATTGTAAAAACGCTGGCAGATCTATTTCTGAATGAGAAACAATGACCTTCGGGTGTCTCACTCAAAACAATTCTAAAACTTGTTAAAAGACTCATTTATCACAATTGAAAGCACGAACGTCAGATGGGGTTCCCTCAAGCACTTCACTTAGAGGGAGGGGCATCATTGCCTCTACTTTACTGCATGGTTCATCTGATTGCTCCCTGGAGTAGCCTGGTGGTTTATGCCTGGCTCTAGTGTCGAAGGTTGCGGCTTTAACTCCCACCACAGGTTAGTGGGACGTGCCGACACATTAGGTTTGTTTAAGTTTCCTATTTCGTGTAGTGTACGTGTAGTGTACTACTACTTTGATTACACTTACAACAAGTAAGTCCTTTAAGGTAAACATGCTGGCATAAT
Source organism: Isoperla grammatica (assembly GCA_945910005.1). Lineage (NCBI taxonomy): Eukaryota > Metazoa > Arthropoda > Insecta > Plecoptera > Perlodidae > Isoperla > Isoperla grammatica. Next base: position 25,101,895 of record OX246740.1, read on the forward strand.
AATCCCTATGTATTCACAGAAAGGTAAGTATACATTTACTATCAGTTTTAGAAACTTAGGGTCAGTTTCACCAAACTTTAATCCGGCGATTTTCTGTAGAAGCCACCATGCATTGTGTACGTAATGTTTGTTGAAACCTTGGTAACCAATCCGAGATTAGTAAATTACCCGTTTAAACAGTAAGGAAAATTCGGACCTTAATAGTTTTAATTTATAATGGAAGTTCCACGGTTTTAACATCGATAGAATACGTTTTCATAAATAATTAGTATAATCTACTTATCTTGAACTGACACAAGTTTTGGCGCCCTTTAATTACACGCTAAACACTACACGACCTCAATGAGAAGTTGTAGAAAGTTCTACACTCTAGTAACACTGAGAAAATAAAACATCCTACACTGGAGACCTACATTACACTGGGAAAAAATGACCTACTGTAAATTTGAACTTATGCTATTGTAAAGTGTAGGTTATTATAATAATGAAACTCACACGAACCTACTGATAACTCGGTTCTAGCGCGCGACTAGAGAAGGAAGGTCGCCTGTGTTGTGCGTTGAAAGACAACACCCATTCTCGTCTGAGGAAGGCAGCGGATGCTGCCGAAAGCTCACGCTGAGTGGTGAGTGCTTCCAATATGAATTGAGACGGATGAGATTGAGATTTTATGTGTATGATTCTCCATTTAGAGTCAATGGACACTTCAAACATTTATTTTAGCTTTTGCCTTTTACTATCAATAAAGTAACTTATATTTATTATTTAAGTCAGATTTGTTGTGTTCATAACTAATGACGAGTGAAATAGAAATACGTGCGTTCTAAACAATAACACATTCACAATTTATCAAGTCAAGGACAAACACTTCACAAATGAGTCAACTTTATATCCTAACCGAACCTCCTTGCTCCTCAAACTCACGCACGGGCTTATGCGCAAACCCTTTTCGTCCTAGTTTAGAGCTGAATGCATAATTATCTGTTTTAAAGGTAGCGAACAAGTATGTATACCACTACGTTTACCACAAGTATACCACTACGTCAAGAACCGCACAACATTTTCATTTTTAGATTTTATCTCAAGAATAGACTTTGAAATCGAAAATCTGAATCAACAGCCCACTGTGGTTTGGTAAGCCTTACATAATGATTGCTCTAATTTGTGTCACATTTTAATCAATGGTTTTTATGTCTTATTAATTTTATTACTAATTATCGAAAAAATAATCAAAATAGCTACGCTAGGAGTTACAATATTTCATCAATCTGTAAGGTTTACTTAAACACAGTGCGCTGTTGACTCAGATTTTCGATTTAATGTTGCAATCTTGAGATATAATTAAAAAATGAAAAGTTTCTGCGGTCTTTCACGTAGAGGTACCTTTCGCTTTTAAAGCTCTTAGAGACAGAAAAAAGTAAACAAATGAGTACAGTGCACTCTACTAAGCGGAAGACTGTACAAATATGTGAAAGAACACCAGCAATCTGTTGGGTGTTTTGATACCGCGTGCTTGAAAGGGCCAATAGATACAATTCTGCGGTCAGTAGTAGGTTATTTACGTTAGGAGTAGTATATTTCAGACACGAGACAACATAACACTTCCCTACTGCACTACGTCTTCTCTTGTATCTCGCCCACCACGACTGCATCACAGGCTAGTTAGACTAACCGGATATTAAATTGAAATCGATTGAACTCGTTCCGTAACTTGTGTTTCCATGTAACGGGATTACAACCTTGTTGTTGATTAGCAACCTCTGTGGTCGATATGATGGTTTAGCCCAGCAATTCCGCATTACCGTCCCTGTTAATGATTCTATTTTTAAGCCACTAAAGTGTTACTGACGGTCAAATGAGGACAGCACGTTGGTATTTATGCTTAAATGCTTACTAACGGTAACACATCTAGTGTCAGATGTATACTCAGCTAGATTAAAGTGTTCGTTCTGAATAAAAAAAAATTAACTTTCAGATTTTAGAACATATTTTCATTAATAAAAGTTGGCTGGACACTCCACACATCATTATGGCGTAAAACAGAGCATGACGTCATAGTGGGGTAACCAATCACATTCAAATGAAAAACAGTTCAAGTATTGATAAGATAATTTCATTTATTAAGGCCCGGTTTTTTAATCGGTTAGCGGGTCGTTAACGGGGCCGTTAGCTGACTGTCCGTAATCTGTAACCCAGCAAACCCTATGCAGATAACGGACCATCAAGTAACGGCCCCGTTAATGACCGATTGAAAAACCGGGCCCAAAGCATACTCAAATGGCGTTAGTTAGGTAGCAATTATATTTATTAACATATTTATAATTTATGTAGTGCAAAATATTTGGCGTAATTTTAATAGAAATCCAGAAAATAATGGCTTTAAATTGTATTTGTAGTTAACGATGAATTAATTATATTTTCCATATAATACTATGTGAAGTAAAATAATTAATAAATGTCACAACGGTGTTTACCTGGCCACGACGTCACATACTTTTTCATTTAAGCTGGACATTTATTTACTTTATATCTAGTCTATTTAAATATTCTCCTAACTTCAAAGCAATCGTTTTATTCCTGTTATCTGTGTACAAAGATCTTTCTATTTTGTATTCTTGTGTTGACATTCAAATTGAAAGAGAGTTCCTATTTTGCTTCCTCCTCGAAATGTAGATGAGTGAATTGAACGAATCAGAATCCCGTCGTGAAGTTTTGCTACAATAAGGAGTCAAGTGGTGATTCCTAACGCTTAAATGCATCTTATTTTCTTCACAGTTACGGTAAGGAAATTGGAATAATATCATTCCCCAGAGAATCAAATGACCTATGGTATAGATGTAGCTAAGTTTCAACTATAATTTTTACTTTTAGAAACAAAAGTGTCTTTGAATTTTAAAGTGTGTTACACAAGCACATTGCAACAGATAAATCAATCTGATATATTATCTTAATCAAATGTATTTGGAACTTAAGACATTAATAGCATTAAATGCTCTACGAAATTACACACTTTGTATGTCCTCGTGAACATTCTAGAGCAATATAGAACAATTCGAAGAGTTCGGAATCATACTTTTTATTGTATGGTAGTATTGTATAGTAACATCTGTTACCAATAGAAATTAAGGAAATTAATAGTGTTGGTTTGTTTAGAATTTAATGTAGAGAGTGGATAGTGAAGAAAAAATAAATGTATGAAGGATGCCAAAATAGCTGTTTAGCTAATAAATAAAGTACATTACATTACATTACATTACTTTGCTCGTGTTAAACGACGCAGCCGTAGGGTCAAGGCCACTCCCTGTTTATGACAATTAGTGACCCAACGACGCGTTTATGTCCCATCCACCAGTGTTAGTCACGTCTCCACTATCTCTCAAACCACGTCCGCGCCCTTCTTTCCACTTAACTGTCCACTGATCCATTCCTCAAAGCACTCAAATTAAATTTACCTCCTGGTTTTATTTCGTGCAGAATGTCCAGTCAACCATCTTCTAGTCGAAGAATGTACTAAACACGAGACAAATAATAGCCGAGTACAATGATACCAACTTAATTCTCTACTTCTCTCGTTTTTACCATCTAATTGTGCATCTATATGTCCATCTAATTCACAACCTTTGGTTGGGTACCTGGAACAGCTGGCGTGACTAATGAGGCTTGTGCACTCTAATAAGCGGAAGACACACTTACGAAAGAGTGAAAGAACGCCACAAGGTTCTGTTGATTTTCATTGAACAACGTGCATAAAAGAGCAGTAGATACAGATCTGAGGTTCTCTTTGTAACTACCTACATTGAGACTGCTATATAAACAAACTGAATGTCAGCTATGCTATCGTGGTTTTCCGGATATAAGCGTGTCAAAAGGTCGAACCAATCCAACGTTTCGCCCATATTGCAATGAACTTCTTCAGGGACGTTCGTGGAGTGTTTAAAGTCGATCGATGATAACTGCACATGTAATATAAATAGAGGTGTGCGAGTAGCACTTTTACAAGTCGAGTCGAGTCGAGTCGAGTAGTATTCTAGATACTCGAGTATCGAGTCGAGCTCGAGCTTTTTTTTACTTTTGCATTTTTAGTTAAAAAAAGGAAATCAATCCCATAATAAGTAATAACTCACAGAAATAGATAATCAGTGTATTTACATAGTAGCTAGATTGATGCATATTATATCTTGCGGAATATGGCGATAAGTGCAACTGAACATTCAAGACTGACGTTAATTAAACACGAATTTAATAATGTGCTGTAAGCACTACTTGTGATGCTCAAGAGTACTAGGCCTAGACTTTGGCTACGAAAAGATGAAAAAAATAGGCTCATTACTAGGTACTTGTATAGGCCTACACTGGCCCGACATTAGGCCTATTATTGCTATTATTATTATTACTACTTCTTTATTTATTGACGCTAGACCTAGGTTAGGATACATCACATCAGGTAGGATTAATTTAAAACTGGATAGAAATCGGCGTGAGCGATGTCATTTTCATAGGTTAGGCCAAACTCGAACTTATTCGAGCCTAAACTACTACTCGACTCGACTTCGAGCTTGAAAAAGTACTCGAAAAAGCTCGAGAAATCGAGTACTCGCACATCCCTAAATATAAATCATTCAAATTGTATGTACTGCAAGTTGAGATTAAGCTTGTGAATATTGTAGAAAAAAATATGCACCTACCGCTATTAGTTTTTTATTTATTGAGTGTTGAAATGCGTTGGAATTCCCTATGTTATACATTGTAACTGAACAAAAACCTACACTTTCAATCGTATAACTTTGCGTAGCACCTTCAAAAAGTAATATATTGTAACAAATTTTCGTCCTAAATTTAGATAACTTTATGACTAACATGAGTACGTTTGAAAAAGATGATCGAACGCGATCCGTTTTCGAGATATTCGCGTTGGTGTGTCAATTTTACGTCAAATCTACTCAAATTAGAGACTATAAATAAACTTTATCAATAAAAAAAAATATATAATTTCAAGAAGTTCAGTATTAAATGCTACTCACATGTAATAATTCTTGAAATTCATAATTTAGAATAAAAAAAAAGTATTTTTCCATGTCCATTTAATTTGAATAGTTTAGTTGTTGTATTGAATGGGTAGTTCACTTCATCGATCGACTTTAAAACAAAACAATTAGCATCATTGTCCAGAGTTCGTCCTCGTGATGGTTGTTGGCCAATGGTAGCGATCCTAAGTAAAACAGTTAGGACAATACGTGCTAGGAACAAAATATTAAATCTTAAATCTTAGGAAAGTGTATAAACCGGTTAACACACTGCCAATCACCCACCTCAAAGGGCTACTGACCCATCGCTTCCTTTTTTGAAAATTGTAAACGTCAGTTTTGTCCAAACCCTCAAACTACAGTCGATTGAGTGGAAACACAATTACAAAAAGGGGACCTTCCCCTGATTAGCCGTACCCATAGCGGCCAAGTTATTTATTCATGTGCAGGTTTGTAGCTTTGGGTACAGGCTGAGAAGGTGAGTGTTCTGTTCAATGATGGAGACGATTGGCATTTATGATCTCCACAATATCATCGCCTCTCTTTGAGGTTAGTGATTGGCAGGGTGTTAGACTGAAACCAAGTATATAGAATCGTGCATTGAGTAAAACTGTGTTATTGTTTAACACATCAGCAGCTTGCTGCTCTTGTGGGTTCATTGATCCCTATAGCGACAGATGCAGGCGCGTAGGAACTCGAAATCAAGTGGGGGGGAAGAATTGTGAGCTCGAAGCCCGAACAACTCGCGGGGTCTGGGGCGGAGCCCCAGCCGCCGGAAGCCTTTTCACCAAAGGCGAAACATTTTCTTGCTTTATTAGTTATTTCTGGATTTTTAGGCTTAAATAAATTCGTTTTGAGGGCCTAAACCCACCCCTTTCCTGATTACGCCACTGACCTTCAAGCACCCATTCGCTTTTATTTTGTAATGCTACAAAGTGCAAACAAAGGCAGAGGAAATGTATCTTGTGACGATAGTCTTGGATTTATCCGGGGCGTGGGGCCCTCTGTGTTTCTGCAATTATTATTCACTGGTGACATATGAAATTTAGGTGCAGGTGAATGTTTGCCCGGGTATCCGTGTGTTATTGTATGTCGGGATGTGCCTAAAACGCTAAATTGGATAAGTCACAGGAAAAAGTGGGGGGGGAATCTCCCCCCATTCCCCCCCCCCTTCCTACGCGCCTGGCCAGATGATCCCGAGTGTTATTGCTGGTCAGGGCTGTGCCTTATTAACTTGGGAGAAATGAGAAATCTTTCTACACAATACTATCATATTATGCAAACTAGGGATGTACATGATAATCAATAGTAAATATACTATCGATTGGTTTGTTTTCTGAAAAAGCATGTTCTTAATTTATGATTTCGTTCTTCTCGGGCAATTGCTGTATTAAAATATACTCAAAATACCGCTAAAATACTGGGCCTCGGGGTCTCATATGTGATTTTACTCTCAACAAAGTCACATCACATCAGAAGTGATGTCCAATGCATGTTTTATCGTTACGCGCTCGGTTAGGCGACGTAATATCACGGAATCTGTAAAAGATTTATTAGTGTTGGTAAATTTAATATCGTTCGATACAATCGATCGATAATGTAGTCAACTTTTCGATTATCTATGATTTTTATTTTATCGTTGTGCATGTCTGAATCTCACTTGTTGTAATGGTCGGGGGTTCACAGTTCACACAACTATTTAAGATTGTATATTTAATTGAAACAATTTGTAAACTATTCCAGGATTCTAACAAATTTCTAAGATTTATGATATATTAGTTTCGTTTCCACACAAGTTAAGATATAAACCGCGTGAAATTAATATTTTTGGATGAATAATTTGAGAACGCTTCACAATAATAAAAGGGTAATAAATGTACGAATTGTGGTTTCGTAAAAACTAAAACTAGGTTTAGGAAATAAATATTTCCATCAGTTTGTGGTTGTTATTGATTTATAATCATAATATAATTACAATTAATTTTGAATACTTCGTGCGATGAAAATATTTTAAACTTTAGGAGCCAGGATTTTTAGTTCTTACAAAATCACAATACTGGAATAAGGTAGGCACTTCCTAACATTTTGTTTCGTTCTTATAAAGCATTACTTAAATTCATTCATTTTGTGCGATTTTTAAGGTAGATAATCACCAAACCAATGAAAGTCATTTTTTCCCCATCCCATGTTAGAGTAATTGCGATATTAGCCTAAACACAACTTTTTTTTTTTTTTAATCAATCATCAATTTTTTTTGTTTTTTCGTTTCTTGCGTAAGCAATTGCATAGTCTCATATTTTAATCTCTAACAATCTATTCCAAAGAGATATATCCATGTGAACGCATCTTCCGTATTTGTCCTTCGAAAACGGTGTGAAACAATTTCTTTAAGCCTTTGAAACGAAATATTTGACTAAACTGACCAAAACTGAGTGCTTAGACAATATACACAAACTATTCATTTATACAACTAATCGTTTTGTATTTTGAATCCAAACAAGATCGTGTCCAGTTAAAACTATCGCCAATTGTTCGACAGACTGCGAGGAGCAAATTTACATAGAATCGAGTCGAGCCTTGCGTCGCCCCGAGCCCCTGTTGATGGCGCCACCCCCTCCCCCCCCCCCCCCCGTCGCCGCCCCCCGTTGCCAAGGTGACCAGACATGGGGGCGTCTCGCTTCGCGCGACCCTGCTTGATGGGGCGACAATGCCAGCCTGACCAACACCTGAACTGACCTCTGAGAAACACTTCTACATTGGAACATTTAATTAAAATATTTCTCATTGGTAGATTGCATTGAATTTCAAGTAATAACCCAACATCATATGAATTCCTTCCTCAAAAATTAATTTAAGGAAGATTTTCGTTGATCAGATAGTTAGTTTTCATTAAAATACAACTAATGAACGCTCATTCAATTTCCATTCACATTCTTCATTGTTCAGAAATATATATGAATTAAAATTATTGCCATCATAACATCACTGTGGGTAACTCGTCCCCCCTGGCTTCCACGCACAAAAATTAATTTAAATGAGACTTTTATTTATTATGGAAGTTTTAATTAATTTTTAACTCATGTACTTCACTGAGATTTTCATTCACTATCTGCTTTGTTCAGATATACTTCCATTAGACTTTTTGCTGCCATGACTTCGTTGTGCATTGTCCGTCCGTATAGGAGTTTTATGAGATTTTGTGCCCCCCCGACTCTAATATTTCATTTCGATAAATTCCTAGTATAAAATTTTCAGTTCAGTTGTTCAGGTCTATATTTTTCATTGTTTTTTGTTCATAAGTAGTACACTTTGTTATACACAAAGAAAAACATGTTCATTTAGTATACTTGATTTTAGATCAGAGAGGCTATAATATACTAGTAACAATTAAAAAGTCCCCCACTGCAAATCAGTTTAGTTACTGAGTGGGTAGACTCTAAATGTGAATTTATTTATAAATTATTTATTTATTTATAACCTCACCCAAAGAGGTATTGATAAAACCGTGTCAGATGACCGAGAAAAGCTCGAGATTATTACTAACTCCAATACACGACAGAAGAATTAAATAGTAATAGTAATAATATAATAATAGAAAAGATAATAGACTATCATGAGTCACTGGTCACTTGTTAAAATAACGAGTTTTTATATGGTTTTGATCGGAGCTCGTTCACTTGACTTGAGGAAGTTGATCAACGTCGAAATGTTTCGACCTCGCGCGAGCTGGCTCGATCGTGTGAAGGGCTGCCGGCGAGTTCCATGCTATCATGCGCATTGCGCAAGTCTACTCGTAGCTCGCGCGAGCTGTCTCGATCGTGTGAAGGGCTGCCGACGAGTTCCATGCTATCATGCACATTGCGCAAGTCTACTCGTAGCTCGCGCGAGCTGGCTCGATCGTGTATCGGGCTGCCGGCGAGTTCCATGCTATCAAGTGCAAGTCTACTCGTAGCTCGCGCGAGCTGGCTCGATCGTGTATCGGGCTGCCGGCGAGTTTTATGCTATCATGCTATCAAGTGCAAGTCTACTCGTAGCTCGCGTGAGCTATCTCGATCGTGTATCGGGCTGCCGGCGAGTTTCATGCTATCAATTGCAAGTCTACTCGTTGCTCGCGCGAGCTGGCTCGATCGTGTATCGGGCTGCCGGCGAGTTCCATGCTATCATGCTATCACGTGCAAGTCTACTCGTTGCTCGCGCGAGCTGGCTCGATCGTGTATCGGGCTGCCGGCGTGTTCCATGCTATCAAGTGCAAGTCTACTCGTAGCTCGCGCGAGCTGTCTCGATCGTGTATCGGGCTGCCGGCGAGTTCCATGCTATCATGCTATCAAGTGCAAGTCTACTCGTTGCTCGCGCGAGCTGGCTCGATCGTGTATCGGGCTGCCGGCGTGTTCCATGCTATCAAGTGCAAGTCTACTCGTAGCTCGCGCGAGCTGGCTCGATCGTGTATCGGGCTGCCGGCGAGTTCCATGCTATCATGCTATCAAGTGCAAGTCTACTCGTTGCTCGCGCGAGCTGGCTCGATCGTGTATCGGGCTGCCGGCGTGTTCCATGCTATCAAGTGCAAGTCTACTCGTAGCTCGCGCGAGCTGGCTCGATCGTGTATCGGGCTGCCGGCGAGTTCCATGCTATCATGCTATCAAGTGCAAGTCTACTCGTTGCTCGCGCGAGCTGGCTCGATCGTGTATCGGGCTGCCGGCGTGTTCCATGCTATCAAGTGCAAGTCTACTCGTAGCTCGCGCGAGCTGGCTCGATCGTGTATCGGGCTGCCGGCGAGTTCCATGCTATCATGCTATCAAGTGCAAGTCTACTCGTAGCTCGCGCGAGCTGGCTCGATCGTGTATCGGGGTGCCGGCGAGTTCCATGCTATCATGCTATCAAGTGCAAGTTTACTCGTTGCTCGCGCGAGCTGGCGCGATCGTGTGTCGGGCTGCCGGCGTGTTCCATGCTATCAAGTGCAAGTCTACTCGTAGCTCGCGCGAGCTGGCTCGATCGTGTGTTGGGCTGCCGGCCAGTTCCATGCTTTCAAGTGCAAGTCTACTCGTAGCTCGCGCGAGCTGTCTCGATCGTGTGAAGGGCTGCCGGCGAGTTCCATGTTATCAAGTGCAAGTCTACTCGTAGCTCGCGCGAGCTGTCTCGATCGTGTGAAGGGCTGCCGGCGAGTTCCATGCTATCAAGTGGAAGTCTACTCGTAGCTCGCGCGAGCTGGCTCGATCGTGTATCGGGCTGCCGGCGAGTTCCATGCTATCAAGTGCAAATCTACTCGTAGCTCGCGCGAGCTGGCTCGATCGTGTGAAGGGCTGCCGGCGAGTTCCATGCTATCAAGTGCAAGTCTACTCGTAGCTCGCGCGAGCTGTCTCGATCGTGTGAAGGGCTGCCGGCGAGTTCCATGCTATCAAGTGCAGGTCTACTCGTAGCTCGCGCGAGCTGTCTCGATCGTGTATCGGGCTGCCGGCGAGTTCCATGCTATCATGCTATCACGTGCAAGTCTACTCGTTGCTCGCGCGAGCTGGCTCGATCGTGTATCGGGCTGCCGGCGTGTTCCATGCTATCAAGTGCAAGTCTACTCGTAGCTCGCGCGAGCTGTCTCGATCGTGTATCGGGCTGCCGGCGAGTTCCATGCTATCATGCTATCAAGTGCAAGTCTACTCGTTGCTCGCGCGAGCTGGCTCGATCGTGTATCGGGCTGCCGGCGTGTTCCATGCTATCAAGTGCAAGTCTACTCGTAGCTCGCGCGAGCTGGCTCGATCGTGTATCGGGCTGCCGGCGAGTTCCATGCTATCATGCTATCAAGTGCAAGTCTACTCGTAGCTCGCGCGAGCTGGCTCGATCGTGTATCGGGGTGCCGGCGAGTTCCATGCTATCATGCTATCAAGTGCAAGTTTACTCGTTGCTCGCGCGAGCTGGCGCGATCGTGTGTCGGGCTGCCGGCGTGTTCCATGCTATCAAGTGCAAGTCTACTCGTAGCTCGCGCGAGCTGGCTCGATCGTGTGTTGGGCTGCCGGCCAGTTCCATGCTTTCAAGTGCAAGTCTACTCGTAGCTCGCGCGAGCTGTCTCGATCGTGTGAAGGGCTGCCGGCGAGTTCCATGTTATCAAGTGCAAGTCTACTCGTAGCTCGCGCGAGCTGTCTCGATCGTGTGAAGGGCTGCCGGCGAGTTCCATGCTATCAAGTGGAAGTCTACTCGTAGCTCGCGCGAGCTGGCTCGATCGTGTATCGGGCTGCCGGCGAGTTCCATGCTATCAAGTGCAAATCTACTCGTAGCTCGCGCGAGCTGGCTCGATCGTGTGAAGGGCTGCCGGCGAGTTCCATGTTATCAAGTGCAAGTCTACTCGTAGCTCGCGCGAGCTGTCTCGATCGTGTGAAGGGCTGCCGGCGAGTTCCATGCTATCAAGTGCAGGTCTACTCGTAGCTCGCGCGAGCTGTCTCGATCGTGTGAAGGGCTGCCGGCGAGTTCCATGCTATCAAGTGGAAGTCTACTCGTAGCTCGCGCGAGCTGTCTCGATCGTGTGAAGGGCTGCCGACGAGTTTCATGCTATCAATTGCAAGTCTACTCGTTGCTCGCGCGAGCTGGCTCGATCGTGTATCGGGCTGCCGGCGAGTTCCATGCTATCAAGTGCAAGTCTACTCGTAGCTTGCGCGAGCTGTCTCGATCGTGTGAAGGGCTGCCGGCGAGTTCCATGCAAGTCTACTCGTAGCTCGCGCGAGCTGTCTCGATCGTGTGAAGGGCTGCCGACGAGTTTCATGCTATCAATTGCAAGTCTACTCGTTGCTCGCGCGAGCTGGCTCGATCGTGTATCGGGCTGCCGGCGTGTTCCATGCTATCAAGTGCAAGTCTACTCCTTGCTCGCGCGAGCTGGCTCAATCGTGTATCGGGCTGCCGGCGAGCTCCATGCTATCGAGTGCAAGTCTACTCGTTGCTCGCGCGAGCTGGCTCGATCGTGTATCGGGCTGCCGGCGAGCTCCATGTTATCAAGTGCAAGTCTACTCGTAGCTCGCGCGAGCTGGCTCGATCGTGTATCGGGCTGCCGGCGAGTTCTATGCTATCAAGTGCAAGTCTACTCGTTGCTCGCGCGAGTTTTTTGATCGTCTGACATGGCTTTAAGGTTTCTGTACTCTCCTTAATCTAAACATGTCGGCGAGTGTGCGCATGCGACCTTAATTTGTGAGAGGTTTTAGTTAGATTGGTCAAACATAAATAGTAAGAACATGACCTGCTCTATATTTTATTTAATATTTAATATTTTCCACTCCACTTGATACTTTTGTTTATAACTCCACACTAGACTTTCGTTTTAAAAGAATAAAGTAGAGTAGAATAGTTATTGACCTAGTACGATTTTAGTTTTGATACTAACTCCTCAGACTGTTACATTAGTTTCTTGATTATACCAGATTAGTTTGTTGTCACAACAAGCAATAACTTGGCGGTTATTCTTTACATTCTATGATTCAAGTTCACAATCAATCAAAAAACTAACTCAAATTGTGTTTTAAGTGGTCATATGATTTACAGATCGAATATGTTTATCTAGGTTTCGCAACTACGTACGCTCGCCAACGGTACCAACGTAAAGCTTCCTTCAAAACCCAAAGTGAATTTAAAAATTGAGCCGGCTCAAAGATAGCGTCATTTGGTGCAATGATGAATGCATTTTTAGTCTTATGACAAAAGCTAAGTGTATTTGCGAACGGGGTAATATCCACGGTTCAATTAGAGGCGGGTCTTGCAACGCTCCTTACCAGCTCATGGCTGCTGCGAGACCAATAGCGGTGGCAATTCCAGAGGTAGATGACAGGTGGCGCCAAACGTAGTCGGGCCAAAATGCAATAATCAGACCCGTGGCTGTATCAGTGAAGTAACGCGGAACTGGAAGTTTCAGCGGATACACGACAGGTGGCGCCAAACGTAGTCGGGCCTTAATGCAATAATCAGACCCGTGGCTGTATTGGTGTAGTAACGCGGAACTGGAAGTTTCAGCGGATACACGACAGGTGGCGCCAAACGTAGTCGGGCCAAAATGCAATAGTCAGACCCGTGGCTGTATCTGTGTTGTAACGCGAAACTGGAAGTTTCAGCGGATACACGACAGGTGGCGCCAAACGTAGTCGGGCCAAAATGCAATAATCAGACCCGTGGCTGTATCTGTGTTGTAACGCGAAACTGGAAGTTTCAGCGGATACACGACAGGTGGCGCCAAACGTAGTCGGGCCAAAATGCAATAATCAGACCCGTGGCTGTATCTGTGTTGTAACGCGAAACTGGAAGTTTCAGCGGATACACGACAGGTGGCGCCAAACGCAGTTGGGCCTAAATGCAATGATCAGACCCGTGGCTGTATCTGTGTTGTAACGCGGAACTGGAAGTTTCAGCGGATACACGACAGGTGGCGCTAAACGTAGTCGGGCCTAAATGCAATAACCAGACCCGTGACTGTATCTGTGTTGTAACGCGGAACTGGAAGTTTCAGCGGATACACGACAGGTGGCGCCAAACGTAGTCGGGCCTAAATGCAATAATCAGACCCGTGGCTGTATCTGTGTTGTAACGCGGAACTGGAAGTTTCAGCGGATACACGACAGGTGGCGCCAAACGTAGTCGGGCCTAAATGCAATAATCAGACCCGTGGCTGTATCTGTGTTGTAACGCGGAACTGGAAGTTTCAGCGGATACACGACAGGTGGCGCCAAACGTAGTCGGGCCTAAATGCAATAACCAGACCCGTGACTGTATCTGTGTTGTAACGCGGAACTGGAAGTTTCAGCGGATACACGACAGGTGGCGCCAAACGTAGTCGGGCCTAAATGCAATAATCAGACCCGTGGCTGTATCTGTGTTGTAACGCGGAACTGGAAGTTTCAGCGGATACACGACAGGTGGCGCCAAACGTAGTCGGGCCAAAATGCAATAATCAGACCCGTGGCTATATCAGTGTAGTAACGCGGAACTGGAAGTTTTAGCGGATACACGACAGGTGGCGCCAAACGTAGTCGGGCCAAAATGCAATAATCAGACCCGTGGCTGTATCTGTGTTGTAACGCGGAACTGGAAGTTTCAGCGGATACACGACAGGTGGCGCCAAACGTAATCGGGCCAAAATGCAATAATCAGACCCGTGGCTGTATCTGTGTTGTAACGCGGAACTGGAGGTTTCAGCGGATACACGACAGGTGGCGCCAAACGTAGTCGGGCTTTAATGCAATAACCAGACCCGTGGCTGTATCTGTGTAGTAACGCGGAACTGGAAGTTTCAGCGGATACACGACAGGTGGCGCCAAACGTAGTCGGGCTTTAATGCAATAACCAGACCCGTGGCTGTATCTGTGTAGTAACGCGGAACTGGAAGTTTCAGCGGATACACGACAGGTGGCGCCAAACGTAGTCGGGCCTAAATGCAATAATCAGACCCGTGGCTGTATCTGTGTAGTAACGCGGAACTGGAAGTTTCAGTGGATACACGACAGGTGGCGCCAAACGTAGTCGGGCCTAAATGCAATAATCAGACCCGTGGCTGTATCTGTGTAGTAACGCGGAACTGGAAGTTTCAGTGGATACACGACAGGTGGCGCCAAACGTAGTCGGGCTTTAATGCAATAACCAGACCCGTGGCTGTATCTGTGTAGTAACGCGGGACTGGAAGTTTCAGTGGATACACGACAGGTGGCGCCAAACGTAGTTAGGCCACACATGGTGCAAAGTGTTGCGCATTCTGTCCGGGCACGGCAAAACTGTCATCGCTATTGGAACGAGTGTTTCGCCGCCTTGCAAGGGCGGCTAATATTTGACCGTGGTAATACCTTCGTCGGAACCAAGAAATTCATCACTTTCATTCACATTGCTCCTTCAAGGTACCTCGACTTTAGACACTACATTGTATAAGATGTATTTGTGTCGTTCTTTTGTCTAGTGGGTTAATCCTCCTTCCAATGTAGAATGTCCAGGGTTTTACTCCTGATTCAGACTAGGGTTTTTTTTTAACTTTAAAATTATACTTTAATCCATCTCTATACGATACTACATGGTAACGGTTACTTTAAATCCGTCACAGCAACCAGGCATAAAATACATTTTACTCATTTTCCCCAATGAACATCAGTTCTTGTAATTGTGTGTAGACTATACAATTACAAATTCATTTATTCAAGATTGTCAACTCTTCAGTAGGGACCCCTTTCCTTATTCTAAATGACTTCTTGGTGTAGATACTATTTACTAATTTCTTACTTTTATTAGTACTTATTATTTATTATTTCTTCGTTATATGTGCGTGGAACGATTTGTTATGGAAAACGCCATTGTTGTTTTACAAAATAGAGATGCATTGTATAGGGAACCCGCAACTTACGTCACATCAGGTCGACAACAATGGAACAAATTAATTGAACTGATGGACAAACAATCAGCTGTTAAAATAATGAAATTGCAACCATAGAAATAAAAACAAGTGTAGCAATAGTAACTGCTCGCCATTTAAAACTTTCAATGATAGACAACGACTAAGTAAAAGTTTTGTATGTGTATTTGTTTGTTTTTTGTGTTGTTTTCCAAAATCAGAAGAAATTATTTTTTGACAGCTTGTTGTTTGTCCACCGATTCAATTCATTTGTTTCATTGTTGTCTTTTGGTGTTGCTAGTGCCCTATTGTAATTAAGAGCCGGTTTTACTAACTTTTTAAAGTCCGATTAGCCGGTAATCTAAATTCTCTACGAACAAAAATGCCACTGCCATGCATTTGGCATGTTGAAACCGTGGTTACCAAACCGAGCTTTTTAAATCGGAGGTTGACGAAGTTGATGAACTGGTACCTAAATTAGAGCACATATACGTCCTTGTTGCACCAACATGTATGTGGGTAAATGTTTTCGTAACGGACAGTGTATTAACCGTCTGGCATCGAACCCTCGCCTGAGTAGACAATATAGACGGGACGCTCAGTCCTGTCAATCACCGCGACATTCTTGGACCACACACGGACACGGACTCAGTTCCGGCCGTGGCCACACAAAGGTTGTCCGCAGATATTCTACTGGGCCGGGGCTCTTCATTCATTGGCCATCGATTAGATAAGCCTCATTGGTGAATATGAGCCGCTGAGTTCACGCGTTGCCAACTCGCTGCATGGACCTTTCATCGAGCCATGGTAAACACGAGAGTTTGGCAACACCGGTGTGGTTTTAAACCCTATTTTGTATTATTCTTTTACGGATGTTTGTTGAAGCTTCATATAGTAAATTATATGTTACATATAACAAATAATTGAAATATATAACTTTTTTCTATTCAGAATGGTTCTATTAAGATTTAACATTTTCCTGATGCTCCAATATGACGAGGTAAACGTCAAGTGTTTCACATTTTACTATCTTGAATTGCGTTATAAAATTAATTTTAGATAATAATACCAATAAATGAATTAATAAAAAAGACATGATTTCCCAGTTAGGTATTTATGTACTTATGTATATTTAATATAAACATATATAGGGTTTTTATAGTGTAAGATAATGAGGATATGATATATAAGACAAAGTGTAAAAGAGACGCTGCTGGGAATCCCGCAAGGTTGAAAACTATGCTATATTTGATTTCCAGCGGGGTCGGGTTTTCTACATTCTGTCTTACACCCCATCTTAATAATATGTATGAGGATTTATATGAGGAGAAAAACAGGGTTTGGATCCAAATCCAACTCAATTTCGGTTTGATGGGCCTACTGTAGCCAGTAAACTAGCCAAGCAAGGGAGGAGATATTCTGTCTGTTGTTGCTATCTGCAGGCCACACATTGTGTTGGCTACACATATCCAACAGCGTTGTACAGACCGTAGCCAGAAAACTAGCCAAGCAAGGAATGAACTAGTCTGTCTGTTGTTGCTATCTTCAGGCCAGTCAATTCATCTTCAGGCTTACCAACGTGTCAGACAAGAAACCAACATCGTCCGTCACCGGTGAAGTTCATTCATTTATAATCTGCTACAGCCTAGCTGGCTTAGGTGTGTTAAATAGGTTCTGAGGAGGGTCCATCACTTTAGACAACAGCGCGCCAGCCACTTTGGTTGCAGTGGAGCTGTGATTTCACTTGCTAGGCGGCTGCGCGGACAAGTGAGCCGGGATAGTATGTTCTGTGAGGCAATGCGAGGACTGTAATCGCAGTAATCGCACACTCATTTCGAGATTTATTTATTTCGAAATGATAACGAAATATCTACATTTCATACTCACAGTAATAAAAACTTCTGTTAAAATGAATTGTTTTGCTTTTATTTGCTTTCAACGTTTAGAAACTCTCTTATATAAAATCTAATTCAAACGTTTTTATTATTAAGTAATACAAACTCTCTTATTGTAACTTATCGCTATTTTGGAGGAAATATTCCACAATGCTTTTCAGGAACGAAACCGCTGGCGTTGTGTCTCTCTGTACCCTACAACATGTACACTCATAATAACATCATGTTCTACTGGCGTTGTGTCTCTCTCTACCCTACAACATGTACACTCATAATAACATCATGTTCTACTTGGTCCCTGTGACGGACTCGGGTAGAGGAGAGGTACTTCTCGCTGTGCAAAGTGCGTGGGGGTGGAGGGGAGGGGGGAGAGGGGGGGTAAGTGCTCTTGAAAGAATGTAACAAGGAGGGGGAGAAGGAAGACTCCAAGTGGCCAACCAACAGAAATGCCACCGACCTCCAGCGATTGAATCGATTTAGTTTTATGAACCGAGTTCAGCTGCTAATTTACTTTTCATTTTAAAATTCTCGAGATTTTGGACAGTGAATGTGTACTAAGAGAAATACACTTAAGAGTTCTACTCTCGCGCAGTTTAGCAGGTCAATTTATGTCGCACATGCAAAAATTAATACTCGAAGTACCAAAATTATATGTTTATATGCAAAACTTCATCAATTTTTGTCTATTTAAGAAAAATAGTAAGTAGGTAAAATGACACGTAAGTTGTCATCCATGTATTAATTATTCATTGAATTGTGTTCCTAAAAGGCTTGCACAGTTCACTCGCTTGAGACGGTCTAATTTGCTGTCCATGTTGTTCGATGCATTTCAATTTCAATTCAATTCAATTTTTATTTTATTCTTTTCAAAAAAATAATACAGGTACAAATAATACAAAATTCAGTAACACTATATAAATGAAAAGAAGCCCACATAGGGTCACACCTCGTGTGTGGGCTGAATAATAAATAATGTATATTAATAATAATCCAAAAATGACAAAAGTAAGTGTGATACATGAAAAGCAGAACGTATATATAATAACTATGGTAGTAATACTAATTCTAAATACAAACAATAATAATAGTGATAATAACAATAAATTAATAATGCAGCATGAAAAGAAGGAATTAATCAATTGAATGTGATGTGAGTTGTTTATACATTTTATCTATTAATAATAATAATAATAATAATAATAATAATAATAATAATAATAATAATAATAAAAATGATGATAGTAATAATGTAGCATGAAAATTAGGAATTAATTAAATGAATGTGATGTGAGTTGTTTATACATTTTGTTATTAAATTACCAATTTTTTGAAGAACGATGACACAGCTTGGGTTAGGTTATGTATAATATTTCTCTTAACCACCGGACACCGCATATTCTAAGCCAATTTTTTATTTCAAACTTGAATCTTGAAAGAGATCTCAATAATTTTATGTTTAATGGAAGTTTGTTATATATTTTAGGAGCTATATAGTCAACATGTTGCTGCCCCCTGGTTTTATATCTTTTAGGTACAAATAAAGAGTATGTATCTAAATGCCTCATATTTGATCTCGGGATTTCACGTGCTTTAAATTTATCTGGATGTTTGAAGGTATACACCAGCATAGTATATATGTACATTTGGGTTAGGTCAAGGACATTCAATGTGGAGAATACTAGTGACGTAGAATACAATTTTGGTTTTTTCAAAATTATTTTTAAAATGTTCCGTTGCATCACCCTCAACGGTTCCAACACACTTCTACTAGCCCCACCCCACCCCAGGATGCCATATTGCATCACTGATTGAGCAATTGCATAATAAATAATAACTAGCAATTGCGTACTAACAATATTTCGTAGTCTATAAAAGATATAAATAATGTCACGCAATTTTTTAACAGTGTTTTTGACTTGTAATTGCCATTTAAAATTTTGATCAACAGTGATCCCCAAATATTGGGCGTGGGTTGCACGAGAAATGATGTCACAATTACAGCATTGTACGTCCACAGAACACTTAGAAGTGTGTAGCATTAATAAGAAATTATCGTAAGGTTCTGTTTTTTTATTAACAGTGAAAGGGACATAAACTGTTTTAGAAACATTAAATGTAAGCAAATTGTCGTTTAACCATTGATATAATATCTTCATAACCATATTAGCTAGCTTGTAGACTCTAGACCAACTAGTATCAATAAACACTACAGCAGTGTCATCCGCGTATGCTATTATACTTGCCCTTATATTTAATTTAAATATATCGTTTATATATATAATAAATAACACTGGTCCTAGCACGGTGCCTTGTGGCACTCCATAATCAATTTCTTTACTGTCACTAATGGCACTGCCTATCTTACCAACGAGATTTCGGTAACTTAAATAACTCTTGAAAAAATCCAACGCCACACCACGCACACCTGAACACCGCAGTGCATGAACTCAGATTTTTAAGTAATGTATGAATTCGTTCTTGCCACCATTATTAGCATGCACATTGCACATCCCATTATTCACAGAAAACTAAACAACTAAGAATGTCATTGTGATGTAAAAGGATGGACTTGTCCATCTTTGACTTTTTTTTGGAATCGTGGTTTATGAACGCTCTTAAGAGTGTCATCCTACATGTGTGCAACATTGCCACAGCGTGATTATCAGCGTTTTCGTCATTATTTCAATCGTGACACTGCTAAGTCAGCAGAGGCCGCAGCGAGGCTAGTTCTGCGCCACACGACGGACGGGGAGTCTCACCGAAGGACCCGAGCAAGATGGTTGTCCTGTAGGTGCGTGAGCCAAGGAGGCCGTGGCCGCCGTGGAGGGCTGACCCCGCGAGGGAAGAAGTGGTGGAACGGGGAGAGCATGTCCTAGAGGCCTGGACGAAGATCGAGGGTGCGTGGGAGACGAGCGAAGGAGGTGTGGCAAGAGGACGGATGGATCTGAGGACGGAGACGCGGACATAGACAGGCGATTGGAGGACAAACGGGTGGACGGATGCCAGCTGGAAATACGGTAATAAGGAATGGAGCGCTCAGCGCTGGCTCTCGTTAAAATAGGTGGAATGTGCCCATCAGGCTGATTATGACCATAGTCAGGTTCGCCACGCTAAAGCCACGTATAGGATGAATGTAATTGTAATAATAAATATGGTTCCTCAAGATTCGAACCAAGGGTCTTGTGATTCAACATAACCTAGATTCCCTGTTCTCCTCAGCCTTGACAAAGATCCTGCATGTGCGAGGTCACGTATGTCGAGAGAGTGTTACGTCCCCAGTAAAACCTTGAGACAGCCGACCAGAACGTGGGTTCATGTCCCGTACCAGGGTGGTAGGGACAAGGGTGTGTCGGCGCGTGACCTCGCTACATGACAATATAACACTGACCGTGGATGATTCTACCCCCAATTTCACATGTTTATAATATGCACAACGCACAATATATGAAGTAAGTGTATTAAATAGATATGCTCATTTGGGAACATCGAAACTATATTTCAAGACTATTATGGTGAAGCCGTATGCTACTTACAACGAGCTTTGTGACGAATATACGCTAAATAACTACGCGCATGTTTGACAAGTGACTTTTTGTATTCACCTTATCCTCACTAATATAAGATCACTGGGTATTCTGCCATGTTTTATGTTCTACAATTATTGTACTAGGTCACCGTGTACCGGTTAGAAAACCAAAACGTAGACGACAAAATATTTACGGTGATTATACTTCTAATACATCTGCGATTTTAATTTGTACTGAGGGTTAGGTTTATACAAACGTCAATTTAAAACATCGTGTAAAACATATTGTATATAATATGGTTTACGCGTGTGTGTTACCGTGTTCGTAATAAAACACGTTCTAAGTAGCATACGCCACCACCAAAATGACTTTGGAAAGCAATATCGTCGAACTCGCAAGTTAGGTCATCGCAAGGGAACCCAAATCGCCATTTTGTATCCCATTAATTAATATTCGATAAGGTTGTGTAATACAATACTTAAAACATGTAAAAGAGACAATTTGATGGAATAAAATGATCGTAGGTCTTAAAATACGAGGATTTTTCCTTTTTAGGACGTAATTCTATTTGACAGATCACTTCACTTGTTTTCTTTCACTTTTATCCCATTTGAATAACATGTAATTTTGAACATTTTTGAAGGGACTGCGACGACCTAACTTGCAAGTTCGACCATACAACTCCATGGTTCGACGAGCCTCCGCTTGGCGAAGATCAAGTAGACCTTGGTTATAATACAGTGAAGACACATTTCTTGCGGGTATTATTTTGGATGACCATCATTTGAATAACAATCGAGTCAGTGGAATATATACGTTCTCGTTCGTGCACATTAAACGCCGATGGTTATCCGCAGCGCGTTGCCTTTCTTTTGTCAGAGAAGCGATTTCATTTTATTTCTTGGGTCTCGGGAAAAATATATAAACCTAGATGATGTAGTTTTAAGACAATAATGAACGCCCGGCGATGGCTTCTCTTGAAATGATTGCGCCCCCGAGAAGCGAAGCAGAACGGATTGTTC